>CANYCX011656920.1:0-20057 GCA_948193385.1 Breynia disticha f. nivosa | reverse complement strand
TAACCATCTTTTCAACTAAATTAACATCCATTAATATCAATTTTAGCATCATTCACATTAGTCACATAATTAAACTCATTATTATAAAATGTTCTTAAATATTAACACCTTTTCCCGATTTAGGCTAGACGAATTTCTGGGGCGTTATAGAGTCCCTATTGGAATGGGCGCGGATCCTATATTTTCGAAAATGATTAAAGTTGGTGATGAGGTAGATGGGAGACAATCTTCGACACCTCATGGTGGAATAGGAAATTTCCCAAGGGAGATTTTGAGAAATTTTCAAAGGCCTAGAGTTGGGATGATCCAATCTAGTATGATTTTGAGTCCGACTGCTATGAGTTATGAGCTCAAAGGGATACATTTCGACATTCTACCTAGTTTTCACGGGTTGGCTATGGAGGATGCTTTATCATTTTTACGAGAATTCTACACCACTATTCAAACCTTCCCTCTGAATGGTCTAAGGTGGATAAGCTTAGAATGAAGTGGTTCCCATATACGCTTAAGGACAAAGCAAAGTCTTGGCTAATCAATCGTCCGGGTGGTTTCTTAAGGACTTGTGATGAGTTTTATGACAAGTTTATGGACAAGTATTATTCCCCTCAGTACCTTCACAGAGCTGCATGCAGAAGAGTTTCATGAGGCATGGGAGCAGTTTAACACACTACTTACCCAATGCCATCATCATCAACTTTCCTTTGCAATATTGGCTCAAACTTTTTATGACGGATTATCACTAATAAATTAGGCATTTGTGGGCATGGCCTCCAGTGGATATGTGGGCAACAAAACCGCAGTGGAGGCTTGGGATATATATGAGAGAGTGGCCGCTAATATGAGAGATAAAATTATTAGAGTAAGAAGGCGAGGTATGGTGAAAGAAGTATCCCCTTACAATCAAAATTTTGATTGGAAAATTGAGGAATTAAGGGATTGTATGAGGACCTTCATGAAAGAGGCAGATGAAGAGTCCTTCTACTTTTGTGATTTGAATTTAAGGAAGGAGGAGTTCACCCAAGGTGTGAGGATGGTTATAGAGGAGAAGGATACAAAGGAAGAGGTGTGGTGTAGTTCTTATGGTGGTGTCAACCACACGGAGGACACATGTGTTTATTACACTACACCTAGCAATTGGGAAATGAGTTGTGTGGGCATTCAGGATGACAATTTTGTAGAACTTGGATTCAATCAACAACTTCAATTCATCGACCCATGTTCTGACACCGATGATTTGAGGTGGAGGACCCATACTTGTATGGAATAGGAAACTGAGATGAAATATGAAATTTCCCCACCCCCACAAAAGCCTTACCACCCTCCCAACTACAATATCTCCCTTCCTCACATTTATCAAGAGATCGAGCAACCATATTGTCCTCCTCTTTTCTTTCCTTTTTATTTTCCTTTTGTTAGTCTTTCATCTAGTCATGTTATGCTAGGGTTTTTATTGGGTTTTCTTGGATGTAAATAGAGTTTTAGACTTGGTTTATTTACATGATACAGTGAGGTTTTGTGCTTGAATGAATAATCTTTTGATAAATGAAGGTCTAGTTGATTGGGTTTATGGATGAATGATAGTGTAGACATTTTGTGATTAATTGCTGGTCATGTTCCTGTTGCGATTGCGAGAGAAAGAGCGATGTAATTAATTAAAGGCATGTGAATAATCTATAGTAGTGACAGGCTAGGACTATATTCATTGTACCTTAATTAATCGAATGCTGGCTTAGAACATTTCATTGCAAAATTGTTTTATCATTCAATATTAGTAATCCTATTCTGGAGTTGCGAAGCCTAGGTTGAGGAAGCCTAATCAAATAGAGTTAGGGCTTGTTTGGATTGAAATATACCTAATGACCTTGATGTGTTCGATGAAATGCCTAAGTGACTAGTGCCTTACCTAGTTTAATGTATCATGAAAGTAGAACACTTGCTTGACTTAAGGATGAAATTTTGAGCATCTCGAAAGGGACTCTTAATTGACGATAGTGCGAGAACACCGTCATTAACCTCAAGTCATTAAGCAACCAAGTGTATTCTCTATTGAAATCTAGGAAAGCTCACATTTTTAGTTCATTGTTGAGTCTTTATTTTAGTGCTTGTCTTTATTCAACTCAAAGACCCTAAACTCCCATTTATGTTTATTGCTTTTCTTTATTTTATTGTTAGAACCAAATCAATTTGAATACAACGTTCCTCGAGAGATTCGATCCAGGGAGGCATACTTCTACGGTAAAACTACATCGATCTAGTAAGCTTGCTAGACACCAATCTGCCACACCCAAATGAAACGATTAGGTCATTTATTCAAACTTATCAATTGTGTCATAGATATGAAGAAAAATGATTAAGCACTGAATAAGGTGTTAGCGACTTGCCTTATACTAATCAAGATATCGGAGGTCAAGGGATGTAATTGGATAGTAGTCGGGTTGTTGACACTGCTCGTCAGCTATTTAATTTAGGATGATCATAGTGTCTTACTAGAGACCGCCTATGGTTTACGAGTTGTTAAACTCATTATCTTTATTAAATAGTCCTACAGATTGCACATGGATGACAGAAAACTAAAAAGGGTATTTTTTATTTTCATCTTAAGTAAAAATTCTACTATTGGGACGGATCGGGCATTTGGGCCAATTTTGGTAATTGGGCCCAAGATGGATGAGAAATAATATTTCTTACATGATTTTAAGACAGAATATTTACTAAATATGATGTCTTCAGGGAAAATATCTAAGAATCTAAGAGAGAAAATTGAGGAAGCATGTCTTAAATTAAGACAAGATTTATGTGGGATAAATTAAAAGATTAAATCTTGTTAATTATCCACATAGAGTCACAGCTATGAGGGTTTTTATTTAAAGGTATTTTATTTTAATTAAAGACTTAACAAATTCGTAATGGCATTAGGATTATTAAGAGTTTTAGTTAATCAAAACTCCTCTTTATAAAACACTGACTCCAAACTCTAATCCTTATACAAGAGTGGTCGTCCCTCAAACACCCCATCTATGCCGTGAAGCTTACACCTAAATTCAGAGAGATTTATTGTAAGAGACAGAAAGTGAGATGAAGTGGATGGGTTGTTGAGTGATTAACGTGGTGCTCATCATCTCACAGTTTCCTCATTTGATTGACAAAATAAGGTGATTTGAATTCTATTTTGTGCTAGTACACGTTTCTGTTTAATCCGTGTGTTGGTGTTGCATAGGAATCACGCTTGGGGTCCTATCTCGGTGTCAACACGGTCGCCTCAGACTATTCTGAGACAGTAGTTAACTATTCTTGGCAAAGAACTCACACAGCCTATAAAGAAAAGAAGAAAGGTATGTTCTTTTCATTAAAGATTCGATCTTTATGTAATCTAGTTATCACCATTATGTAAATATATGTATTAGACATGATTTGATGTGTTTCTTGGGCTGTCTTGATGTTTTTTTAAGTGTATTTCTACTGCCATAGTTTTAGAACATGTCAGAAAACCCAATAGTGGTATCAGAGCGGTCATAATAATCGATTAATGCATATTGCAACAAATCGGTGAGATAGTTTCTTAAAATTTGGGGTTGAACGATTTGGGCAGTAAATTAGGGTTTATATCTGAGTTAAAATAGTAGGTTTTATGCAATTTTAAACTTAATTGTTCCTGGTCACGTGCGAGTATGTTCATTATTTCATAAATT
This sequence comes from Breynia disticha f. nivosa, assembly GCA_948193385.1. Classification (NCBI taxonomy): domain Eukaryota; kingdom Viridiplantae; phylum Streptophyta; class Magnoliopsida; order Malpighiales; family Phyllanthaceae; genus Breynia; species Breynia disticha. The sequence goes on along the minus strand of CANYCX011656920.1, from coordinate 16,368 downwards.
GCAAAACTAGGCACATGATTTGATGTTTTAACACTATTTTGACATAGTTTAAATCAATTATGCCTAAAACTGATTTTATGAAATTAGGAGGGGTTGATTTACTGTAGAACACGTCAATTAGGGCTTATTGTTCACAAACTATTCATATTTTAATTTTGATCTAAAATAATAAAATTCCTAAACTAGGTTGTTTTTAGAACAATTAATCAACTAGTTGGACTAGTTTAATTCTTAGGAATCTAAAAGTACCTAAAATGGATTTTTTTTTGAAAATTTAGAGACTGAATTAAAATTGGAAAGTGGAAATTTTGTGTGTGAATTTTCATTTTATGTATTTAATTTTTGTGTGATTAAATGCATTCATGTAGTTTACACTTATTTGATATTTGTGTAAAATTGTAAAAGAGAAATTGAGTCATTATTATTTTTAGCATGAAATATATTAGCGTTGTTCTTATGGGCTTGAGTACATTCATTCTATGAATGATTTTGGGCTTGGCCGAAGCCCATCACTAGGTTAACTCAAGGAGTACAAAGGCACAATTTCTCTTAACGGTTGGGCTTAAAAACTTAAAATGGATTTGCCATGTTTAGGATTGCATTTCATATTATTTGAGCATATGGGCCTTGAGCCCAGTTGTGTGTTAGAAAAGATTTGTATGTGATGAATGGATTGCATGGTGCATTCATGGGCCTCTTTTAATTTGGGTTGTAAACGCCTTATGAGCATATTTATTTATTTAGGTTTGTAAAGGCATGCTGAGCCTATTTCATTAGACTAGGTTTATGATATACTTAGTAAAGAAATGAAGGCATAACCCAGAAGGAAGGATGGAGAGCCCATTGGAGATGGACTTGAAGCCCAAAGACTATACTACGTAATTTTATAGGCCTAGTTTAAGGTTTTTGGCCCATGATTGCACGTTTACATTTTTGCACTTAGAATTTTGCATGCTATACATTGATGATTGAATGAGAATCTTATCAAATGTCGAATCTGTGTTTGCCATGCTAAGCAGTCGAATATCAAACAACTTAATCCTGAAAATAGTAAGTCAACAAAATTGCCCTCCTAACTTAACAATATGTCAAGGCATTGAACAACGATGCATGGGTCATGACAAAGATGGGCACGTTAGATTTACTTTGTGAGGCGGGGCTAGGATTGATTATATTTATTCGCCCCTAGGCAATTAACGGGAAGTGCCCTGGCACGAAAGTGCTAGTCCCATCAGAAACCGAGAGTCGTTTTGGGGAAAACCATTGGATGAATTCCAACCTATGTAGCTTAGTGTTTGAAGGAGTGAAAAGTGAATCTCAGTCCCATGAAACACGTCACTAATAAATAGATTATTTAAACGGATATTAATCCATTACTGAGTGGGAGATCTTTTGACCTCATAATTGACCTTGATAATTGTTTCTTTGTAGAACATGAATTCGAATCCAAATAACGCGAATATTTCCTTGGGCTCAATCCTTAGAAAGGATAAGATGAATGGTAAGAAAGGAAAGACCAAAAAGAACCCAACGCATGAGTTAGAGGTGGTACCTAAACAATGGCCTAGGGAGTTTTTCCAATCCACTTCATGGAAAGGCAAAGAAGGAAAAAATAAGAAAGTCTATAAGCCTACGTTGGAGGTCTTACCTCAACGAAAGCCTAGGAAGGTTTTTTAGCCTGTTCCTTTGGACATTTGCTACCATTGCCAAAAGAGTGGGCATTGGAATAAAAATTGTACAATATTATTGCGAGGAAAGAAGGATGTTGCGAGAAAATCCTTTTTAGAGATCTACGTTATAGAAGTAAATCTCTCTATTTCGACATCATAGACATTAGATACCGGATGTGAGTCTCACATTTATTGCAATATGAAAGGACTACGAAATATGAGAGTGCTTTCAAAATGAAAGGTTGATCTTTGAGTCAGAAATAGGGCAAGAGTGGCTGCTATAGAGATCGAAGATTATACTTTATGTATGCATTTGGGGCTAGAAATAAAGTTAAAGGACTGTTATTGTATACCTGCAATGATTAAGAACATTGTTCCAGTTTCAGCCTTGGACAATGACTATTTTACTTTTGTTATTGGAAATAACAATATGAGTATTCATCATGGTAATGTGTATTATGGAAGTGGATTCCTTAATAATGGTTTGTATGTCCTAGACTTTTCAAGTCGTGAGGATATTTATAGCGTAGAGAATAACAAAGCTAAATCTGTTGAACTTAGTCTTTCTTACTTTAGTCATTGTCGTTTAGGATATGCAATTGGGAAACAGTTACAAAGACTATAAGGATGGAGCTCTTGGGTCTTTTGATTGGAAATCATTAGACACTTGTGAATCGTGCATTCGCAGGAAAACGACAAAGAATCCTTTCAATAAGAAAGGAGAGAGATCTAGTGGACTGTTGGATCTAATACATTCTTATGTATGTTGACCATTAAGTACACAAGCCAGAGGTGGTTATAGCTACTTCTTCACGTTCACTAATGATTATAGTCGGTATGGCTATGTCTATCTAATAAGCATAAATCATAAACTTTTGAAAGGTTCAAGGTTTTAAGAATGAAATAGAAAACCAATTAGGTAGACATATCAAAGCTATTCGATCTGATCGAGGTGGCGAGTATCTGAGCTTAGAATTACCACAATATCTACGAGACTATGGTATGGTACCGTAACTCACACCTTCGGGAACACCTCAGTGGAATGGTGTGTCTGAGAGTAGGAACTGAGCCATTTTGAACATGGCTAGGTTGATGATGAGTCAAACTGGTGTCCCAATATCGTTTTAGGGTTACGCCCTAGAGACTGCGGCTTTTCTGTTGAACAAGTTTCCTACTAAAGTAGCGAAAAAGACACCATATGAGATATGGACTAGTCGAAAACCAAACTTGTGTTTTCTAAGGATATGGGGATGCGAAGCGCATGTTAAGAGGTTAACATCAGATAAACTTTCATCCAAGATAGATAAATACTTATTTGTGGGGTATCCTAAAGAGAGTAAGGGATACCATTTCTATAATCGTAGCGAGAACAAAGTGTTTATTGCTCGAAGCATTGTGTTTCTAGAAAAAAAATTTTTCTTGAAGGAAACAGTGGGAGTGGTCTACAAATTGAAGTGGTACAAGAGGATGTAGAAACATAAATTCCTATAGAGGATAGTAAGGAGATGGACTTAACTCCAAAAGAAGTTGTGGAACAAAAGCCCATTACATAAGTACCTAGAATATCAGGTAAGATATGTCAGGAACCCGATAGGTACAGGTTCATTGTGATCGACACATGGGATATCACGATCACAAATCATGATGAACTTGCTTCTTACCAAGAGGCCTTAGAAAGTCTTAATTCAAAAAATGGCAAGAGGCCATGAAATTCAAAATACATTCAATGTACGATAATCAAGTTTAGGACTTGATTAATCCACCAAAAGGTGATAAGGTAATTGAATGCAAATGGATTTTCAAAGAGAAGGCAGGAGGTATCTTCAAAGGTATGCTAGTGGCAAAAGGTTTCAAACAAGTTCATGGTATTGACTATGACGAAACATTCTCGCCAATAGTTATGCTCAAATCCATTAGGATATTATTTTCCATAGCTGCATATTTGGATAATGAGATATGGAAAATGGAGTTGAAAATGACTTTCCTAAATGGAAACCTCCTCGAGGATGTTTACATGAAACAACCTAAGCGATTTGTCGATCCAAAATATCCTAATAAGTTATGCAAGCTTAACATGTCCATTTATGGACTTAAGCAAACATCCCAAAGTTAGAATATTCATTTTCATTAATCCATTAAGGAGTTTGGATTCACCAAGAACGATGATGAGCCCTTTGTATATCATAAGTTTAGTAGGAGTGTAGTAGTGTTTCTTGTGTTGTATGTCGATGACATCCTACTTATTGGAAACGTCAGCATTACAACAAGTTAAGCAATGGTTAAATGTGTGTTTCTTAATGAAAGACTTAGGGGAACCCGAGGTTATACTTGGTATAAGGATTTATAGAGATAGATCGTGGCATCTCTTGGGACTAAGTCAAGAAAAGTACATATATAAGATACTGAGGCTATTTAGTATGGAACAACCTTAAGAAGGGATTGTTGCCCTTACAACAAGGGGTAATTCTCTCTAATAAGGACTACCCATCCTCTAGAGAAGAGATAGAACGTATGAATAGAGTCCTATATACTTTAATCATAGGATCTATTATGTATGCTATGTTATGTACTAGGCCGAATATTGCTCATACACTGAGTATAACCAATAAGTTATAGTAGGATCCTGGTGAGATCTACTAGTCTACTGTTAAGATAATTCTTAAGTACCTAAGAAGGACTAAAGACTTGTTCTTAGTGTATGTAGGTCAAGAGGAGCTTAGTGTTATAGCATACGCTGATGTTGCGAGCCCGATGAGCAAGGAGGATTCAAGAACACAATCGGGATATATATTCATGTTCAATGAAGGAGCTGTTAGTTAGAGGAGCTCTAAATAGAGCCCAGTGGCAGATTCTACAACAAAAGATGAATATATAACAATGTCTGAGGTAGCTAAGGAAGCTATTTGGATCAAAAAGTTCATTGTAGGACTAGGAGTCGTCCCATCTATCCTAGATCCTTTGGAAGTTTTGTGTGATAATAATAGGGTTATAGTTCACCCGAAATCACCACCGATTTAAACACATAGTCAAGAATTTCATCTCATTCAAGAGATCATTGATTGAGGAGATGTGAAGATGATCAAGGTTCCTGGTTATGACAATGTTGCAGATCTCCTGACCAAGCAACTGGCAGGTCCAAAGCATGAGCGTCATGTTAGATCTTTTGGTCTTAGAGTAGTGTTTTATTGGGACTAGTGCTAGTGGGAGATTGTTAGTGTAAGCCCTACCTAATACATTGTTTGTAACTTTTATTATTGAGTAATAAAATTAAGAAGTATTATTTTATGATTTCATGTATTGACCTATGGTATATGTTTGATAAAATATCCAATAATGTTATTTATGCATTTGAGGTGTCAAGGTTAAGGACTTTGATAGTATAACGTTGAAGTTATGAGATTAACATTCTAAATATTCCTAGTTGCTTATCTCTATGGGAATAGAAATGAATTAAGTGTTAGTGCAAGCCGTAGCCTAATACATTGTTTGTAACTTTTATTATTGGTTAATAAAATTATGAGGCATTATTTTATTACTTCATGTATTGACCTGGGGTATATGTTTGATAAAATATCCAAGAATGTTAGTTAATCGCTTGAGGTATCAAGGTTGAGGACCTTGATCGTAGAAGTTGGAAGTTATGAGATTAACATTTTAAATATCCCTAGTCAGTTATTTCTATGGGAGTAGTAATGAATTAAGACTAGTATGTACTTTGTAGATGATCATATTATACGAGTCATAAATATTTGGTATATTTAGAAAAGCGCATAGTTACAATGTAGAGCATTATACTTGGGGATTGATCACTATTTGCAATGCCAAATATTATCCTTAGACTGAAAATCACTATGTGTATTGCTGTGATTTTTAGTGTACTCTGACATACGCCTAACATGGCCATAAAAGGTTGACAAGTATGGGTATGATTTGGTAGACTACCAATTATAAGTAAGAGCATGAGTGAAGTGAAGGGATTGACCCTCTCAATGAGAGTTGATATCACTGGTTGCTTAATAGACAAGATTGGAAAGAGTGTGGCTGCACCCGAATGAAATGATTAAGTCATTTATTTGAATTTATCAATTTTGTCATAGAAATCAAGAAAAGTGATTTAGCATTAAATAAGGGTGTTAGCGACATGCCTTATGTTAATCAAGATATCTAAGGTCAAGGGATGTATTTGAATTGTAGTGAGGTTGTTGACACAGCTCGTCACGTATTTAATTTAGGTTGATCATAGTGTCTTACTATAGACTGCCTATGATTTATGAGTTATTAAACTCATTACCTTTATTAAATATCCCTACAAATCGCACATGGATGGCAAAAAAGCTTAAAGGGTAATTTCGGTATTTCACCTTAGGTCAAAATCTGGCTATTGGGCCGGATCGGGCAATTGTGCGAATTTTTATGATTGGACCCAATATGGATGAGAAATAATATTTCTTACACGATTTTAAGACAAATTATTTATTAAATATGATGTCTTAAGTGGAAAATATGTAAGAAATAAGAAAGAGAAAATTTAGGAAGCATTTCTTAAATTAAGACATGATTAATGTGGGATAAATTAAAAGAATAAAATATTTTATTTATCCACTTTATAATCACAGCAAGGGAGGGAGTTTTAAAGGATATTTTAATTTTTAAAAGGCTTAACAAAGTCCTAATGGCATTAGGATTGTTAAGTATTTTGAAAAACCAAAACACTTGTCTTTAAAAATATGAAAACCCTAGCCTTTTCATTAATTCTAGCCATCCCTATAAACACCAAACCCTAGTCTTGAGTTTCCACCTAAACTAAGAGAGATTTAGGGTTTTTCTAAATGAGATAAGTGAGGAAACATAGGCTGGTCATAAGTTGATCATTGTGTGCCTCTATGTTTAGAAGAACTCATCAGAATTGACCAAGAAGAGGTGATACATTTTTCCTTTTGTGCTAGTACACCTTTCCGACTAATCTGTGTGTTACTATTTTAGAGGAACCATGCTTGGGGTTCTATATTGGTGTCACAAAGGTCGTTTCGAAGTATTTCAAAATGGTAGTTCTTGTTCTTGGCTAAGAACCATACGACTTTAAAGGAGAGATTCAAAGGTGAGTCGTTTTCTTTCAAGTTTTGACTTTTATGTCATCTTGATGTATTTCAATTGTAAATGTATGTATTGGTGATGATTTTGATGTGATCTTAGGCTGTTCTTGATGTGTTTTAATTGATTTTCCGTTGCTTTTCTACTTAGAACACGTTAGGAAACCCAACATTAAGACTAGTATGTGCTTTATAGGTGATCATGTTCTACGGGTCACAAATATTTGGGATATCTAGCAAAGTCCATATGTACAATGAAGAGCTTTGTCTTTGGAGAGCGATCACTATTTACAATGTCAAATATTATCCTTAGACTGAAAATCAATATGTCTCTTGTTGAGATTTTTTGTGTACTTTGACATACGTCTAACGTGGTCGTAAAAGGTTGACAAGTATGGGTATGTTCAGGTATGCTAAGAATCATAAGTAAGAGCAAGAGTGAAGTGAACCCTCTGAATGAGAGTAGATATCCCTGGCCGTTTGATACACAAGATTGCGAAGAGTGAAGCCACACCCGAATGAAATGATTAGGTCATTTATTCGAACTTATCAATTGTGTCATAGAGATCAAGAAAAGTGATTAAGCACTGAATAACGATGTTAGCAATATGCCTTATACTAATTAAGATATCGAAGGTCAAAGGATGTAACTGGATTGTAGTAGGGATGTTGACATCGCTCGTCAGCTATTTAGTGTACGATGATCATAGTGTCTTGCTAGAGACCGCCTATGGTTTATGAGTTGTTAAACTCATTACCTTTATTAAATAGTTCTATAGATCGCACATGGATGATGAAAAACTAAAAAGAGTATTTTCAATTTTTTACCTTACGTCAAAATTCAACTATTGGGCCAGATTGGACATTTGGACCAATTTTGGTAATTGGGCCCAAGATGGATGAGAAATAATATTTCTTACATGATTTAAGATAAAGATAATTTATTAAATATGATGTCTTAAGTGAAAATATGTAAGAATCTAGGAGAGAGAAAATTTAGGAAGCATGTCTTAAATGAAGACAAGATTTATGTGGGATAAATTAAAAGATTAAATCTTGGTAATTATTCACATAGAGTCACGACTATGAGGGTTTTTATTTAAAGGTATTTTATTTTAATTAAAGACTTAACAAAGTCCTATTGGCATTAGGATTATTAAGAGTTTTAATTAATCAAAACTCCTTTGTATAACACACCTAAAATCTTTATACAAGAGTGGTCATCCCTCCAACACCCCATCTATTCTGTGAACCTTCCACCTAAATTCAGAGAGATTTACGATTTTGTAAGAGAGAAAAAGTGAGATTAAGTGGCTAGTCTATTCAGTGATAAGCGTGGTGCTCATGATCTCATAGTTTCCCATCTGATTGAAGAATAAAGTGATTTAAATTCTCTTTTATGCTAGTACATGTTTTTGTTTAATCCGTGTGCTAGTGTTGTAGAGGAATTACGTTTGGGGTTCTATTTAGGTGTCAAAAAGGTCGTCTCATAGTATTTTGAGACGGTATTAACTGTTCTTGGCAAAGAACTCACACGACCTAGAAAGAAAAGAAGAAAGGTACGTTCTTTTCATTAAAGATTCGATCTTTATATAATCTAGTTGTCACCATTATGTAAATATATGTATTAGACACAATTTGATGTGTTTCTTGAGCTGTCTTAACGTGTTCTTGAGTGTATTTCTGCTGCTATAGTTTTAGAACATGTTAGAAAACCAAACAAATAGAATAACTCGACTTGTGGTGATATCTTGTGGGCATTGATCTTGATGAGTATAGAATGATTAAAGAGTGCTTGATTTGATTGCTGGTTGAAGAAAATGGAGATTTACAGTATGTAAGTTGATGCTAGGATTAAAGGTGAAAAATATGTGTTAAAGAAATATTACAAGAAAATGGGTAACATAGAAATGTTGAACCTTATAGGTATAAGAAACGCCTTAAGTGGAATTTTATGAATGCAACGTTGTTGTAATGGTAAGATGGGTGAACTTATGTTGAGGCCAATTGTTAATGAGTACGATGGTTGAAGCCATGTATGCAAAATAAGGGAATGAGCTTTGTAATGACAAATCATTATGTCTGGTGGGAGGTGCATAAAGAACTTAAGTTTAAAATTTTGAGGACAACATTTCTTAGGAGGAGAGCTGTAACGCCCCAAAAATTATAACCTAAATTGTTCTAGAGTGTAAACTTAATAATGGCAAATGGCCTAGGAGACAGTTTGCCTAAAACATTCCCCAAACCATTTCAAATATAGACAGTGCATTTGTATTGCACTGAAAAATGAAGGAAATGTGTGAGCAAATAATTTGTGTAAACTGTTCGGCAAACTGTTTTGACCTGACAGGTTTTAAAAATAGAAGACGCATGAACACTTGAGAAAAGAAACCAAACACCCTAATAGAACCACTCGATCTCTCTCTCTAGTCTACCCTAACAATTTTTAATCTAAGGCCTAAAACTGCCTAATCTAACCTTAAAAACCCTAAATTTTGATGTTATTGGGGGAGGGAAGAGAATACTTGGTGTCCTCGATGAAAGAGCAAGGTAAGCTCTAACTTTATACTTGATACTTGTGGGGTTTTCAAGTTAGGGTTACAAAGATGGGTCTTTTTTTCAGTAAGATATGATTAATGGAAGTAATGTGGGTGGATTAGAACTAAAAATTGAGAGTTAGGGAGGGATTGAGATTTTAGGGTTTTGGTAAAATTGGGGGTTTTGTTAATGTTGAGTAGAAATACGAAATTGAAAATGGAATTATATTTAATGTGGAAAATGTGGTAAAAATCTTATAGGAAAATTGTTTGGTATTCAGATTAGAGTTAAGTCACGTTCTAACTTTTCAGAGTTCAAAGTAAGCACACCAAATCATAACTATCTTGGTATGTCTTGTATCTGTATGGTTAAGCATATTTGATTAATTTTGCTTGTGTTTAAATGATAGTTGAATGTGTCCTAAAGGATTTGCGTCACTTTGTGTAAATTTATATGAAGTTATTTGGATTGTGCGTTGACATGTTTGAATGCAAATTTGTGATAGCAATGTTCTTTGAAAATGACATACTATGAATTGAATGACAATGTGATGATGCCAAAGTGCAAGTATGTTATATGTTGTGACGTGTTTATGAGTTGTGCTTATGGGATGAGTTATGGATTCTTGGTGTTTGTCTGTGAATAAAATACACATGTAAAATTGTGATTGATTGTGCGTAAAATGAGTATGATGGTACTTGGCTTATGATTAATGGATGAATGTAATTAAATGGATTATGATGTGTGGTGGAATTTGGCCTGATAAATTAGGTGACGTAATTTAATAACAGTTGAAAGTGTGTTGTTGAATGATAAATTAATTTACTTCGATGAAAGGAAACAGTGAAAGTAAACAATTTAATAAAAGTATAACTTGAGTTGACTAAATATCAATGACTGTGAATGTTTGATTTTGCATGGAATGAGTATGGTTGTGAATTGGGATGTTTGGCCTATGGTGTGCTAAAGTGTGAGATTAGAATCTAACGCCTTAAGAAATTATATGTAAAAGAATGTGCGTATGTGATTATGTGTGAATTGTTACATGGAAATGTCGCCTTACAACATGTGATGGTGATGAGTGGAATATCATGAAAAATATGTTTGTGCATTTAATGGTACGATATTCATTATGAATATGTTTGACATGTGATTATGCTTTATGCCATGGCATCATGTATGATGAACATTCATTGATTTAATTAGTGATGGATGACATGATTGGCATTTGCATGAGCATCGTGTATGTTCATTATTATTAGAATGAAAAAAGGGGGATTAGACTAATGAGAGGGAAGGGAAAGAGCAGAAGCTCTATTCCTATTAATGAAAAGGGAGATTAGCCAATAAAATGAAAAGGGGTGAGAGCCCATATTGCTCGAAAAAGGAAAAGGGGGATTAGCCTAATGAAAATCGAAGAGCAAGAGCTCTATCATTTTGAAAAGAGAGGATTAGCCCAAAAAGAGAGAGAGATATATATATATCGAATGAAAAGACGGGGAGAGCTTTCTAGAATGAAAATGATGAGAGACCCCAAGGCATATTTTGTGTGAAAAAATGCATAAGCATTTCATTTGCATTCATTGTGATTAAATGGAATTGTATGCTCAAAAATGAATGTCATGTGGTGATTAAAGGAATGTTATTAGCAAGTCCTTTATTGATTGATAAATATGTACTTATGGGTCATTATGCTTGGAATTAAAATGATGAGTGTATGTGATTCGTGGTGAGATTGTTGATGGATTATGTAGTGTGTTTATAATGGTTGATTATGCTAAGTAAGAAAAATGGTGTCCTATGTGTTTTAATGGGCTATCGAGTATTGGCGAAAGCTTTATAAAAGAATGACGTGCTAACAAGGAAAGTGGTTATTAATTTGGATTGATCTCAATAACTATGGTTTTGAATGGGAATGTGGCTTGTAAGTAATGCAAATATGGTTGAGTTGTGAATGAACCTCTAAGCATGCGGCATGTCATAGTCGTGATTAGCGTTGTTTGTTTATGAGTTTGAATTGATGAATTGTGGTTAATTAGTGTGAGTGTACACTCGGGTGATAAGTTTAAGTGAGATGAAATGTGTTAAGTTTGTGTGACTAGCTAAAAACAGGGGAGAATAGTCTGGGAAACGGGTAGTGGAAACTGTTTCCCCGTTTGTTCAACTTTCAGAGCTTTTAAGGAAGTACAGAATGGTTTGAGTAAACTATTTCCAAAACTGTTCCACTTTTAGAAATTTTGATGAAGGGCAAAATAGGATGTCAAACGGTTTACCTAATCTGTTTTCAAGACCGTTCCTTGTCCACGGGAAGAATGAAATTGCCAGAACGGGTAGGCGAATAGTTTGAACAAACCATTTCCTAGACTGTTTCCATACATGATGGAGGATTTACAACAGGAAAGCATAAGAGATGTATGAATATACGAACTGAATAATTTAGGACAAAAGGGGGATAATTTTCTTTAAAGAAAAATGCACCTAAAACACTTAACCAAAGAGTACTCATGATTAACTACTTGGTAAATGTTGTAGGTGTACATTCTATGTAACATTCTGGGAATTTTTCATCGTAAATTATGATTAATAAGTGTTTAAACATCAATAAATAAAGGTTAATATAAGGTTGACACGAACTGATCGAAGAAAATCAGAGAAATGCTGAAATTGGGGAGTAAGCGCAGCGGAAAGGAAAGTACGTGTGGTTGTTACCACCATGTGTAGTTCACATTCCACCATACGTGGATCCCAGTTAGGCTGAAAAGAATATAAGATTTACCTTCATTCACCTACTTTCATTTCAGAGCAAAAGGAAATGGAAAAGAGCAGGGAAAAGTGAAATTGAAACAAGGGAAGTGAGTTTGATGATTTCTTTTAAAATCTTTCATCATAAGGCTTAAGGTAAGAATGGTTAAGGTTTACTTAAGGTTGATGTTTGGTTGTTTGCTAAGTTATATGGTTGTTTTAGGATGAGTTCTTTGCTGGAAATGACAAATATGAAGTGAGACTGATGGCTTGCACATGAGGGAAAATGTTAGGATAGTTTTGGAGGAAGAAAGGTTGATGAAAGAGTGGAGAACTTAGGGTTTATTTAAGGTTTACAAATGGTTGATGCTGGAAGTTAGAATGGTATTGAATTCTTATGGTTAAATTGATATTGATACTGGAATTATATGTTAATGAATGACTTAGAACTTAAATGGAATCATAGAATGAGTTTGGAAGAAGAATTCTTAAATGGATGGAGTTTGGTATGGTTAAGTGATAAGAAAAGATGATAAATGGTTGACTTAGAGTTGATAATATTTGTTTTGATTCTTGAATGAATGTGTGAATGCTTAGTTAATTCCTTGTATGTTATGAATGACATAAAGAAGGATTTTGACGGTTTTGGAGTGGATTTTGAGCAGTGTTTGCTTGTTGATTTTGCTTTGTTTAGAGGTAAGTGTTGTTACGCTTACATATTGATTCGTATTATGTTTTAGGCCGATTTTATTTAAGTAGAAACGCCTATAATGAAATGTTGAGTTTGCTAGATGAATTATAGTGAATATGAGAATGAGATGTTTGGTTTATGATTGTTATGTAATAGAATTAATTGGATTGATGAATGTATGTCTTAATTGACATATAGTTGATTGATACTTTATTGTGAATGATATGTATTATGTATCATTCGATTATATGATTATTTTGGCATGTTGTTGTACTTGCCTCATTGTTCATTTTTATGAACTTTATTTGATTGAGTTTGGTATGCTCTGATTGATATATGTTTGATTAACATGCTTCAGATGATTTATTTGATATTCACAACGAGATTAATATATAAGAAAGCATATAGTTGCTTTGTTGAGCATGTTTAAGCATACGTGATTGAGATTATGAGATTGTGATATATAAATTCATTGATAATTCATTGTGTTGCATTATTGTGTGACACAATAATGATATGAAAAGAAAAGAAAAGAAAAGAAAAGAAAAGAATAAGAAAAGAAAAGAAAAGAAAGACCTCGGGGCAGACATTCGCATGTGATTGCATAGGATTCATATGCATTTGATTTCGCATTCAATCATAACATATTCAATTCATGTTATTGATTATGAATGCTTTATGATTATGGATACTTGTGTTCATATTTGTGCTATTCGTATGGACATTGATTATTCATGTGATGTTTCATTCGTATTTTGATTGATGGTTCTTATAATAAATGAGATTTGATTATAATGATTCAAGATGCAAATATTTCAATTATATGATAATGTTTGAGATGATTTTGAGTTGGTATTGATATGGGATATGATTTATGTTCTGAAATGATTATGTGGTATGATTGAGCTGTTTAATTAGGTTAGAGGAGAATCATATCTCGATTTGGGATATTGATTGTCCCTGCGCTCATTTAACCTTTACGAATTAATTATAGCGTGAGAAGCTTACTGAGTATTGTAAAATATACTCACCTTTGCTTATGTGTCTAAATGATGCGCAGGACGCAGATAGCCGCCACTGGATTAGAGCTGCGGTGATCTTTACGCCAGATAGCTGTTGTCAGAGGTCGAGCTCCATTCATCTGTTTTGTGCGCTTTCATTTTTTGACATTGTACATATTTGTACATAGTTTGTAAATGTTCTTATTTTGGAGTTTGAAATGTTTTCAAACTTTTACCCATTCCGTTGTAAAATATTTTATGTATCGAATGTTTTGGGCAGGTTTATTTATGAAATACTTATTTCATTTTCTCTCTCTCTATTTCTACTCTGATTTATTATTATTATGAAAAGATTATTGTTTATCAGGTTAAAAAGGAATTTGAAAATGAGCTTCACATTCTAGGTATTTATATACTCACGGGCATGTGTTTTTGTTCAACTTATGGAGAGTGACAGTAGCTTACAGTAGGACTATATTTTGGTGGTGCTAAGAGTGCGATACTCTTAGCAAGGTCGTGGCTCCTAGCCTTTTCGAAATTTATTACTTTTGTACATCTATACAAACCTTAGTATAGATATGATTTACAAACATTCAATGTAAATCATTTTCGCACAGCTTTCGCATTTTCATAGCATGTTTTGTATACGACTGAACAAGGGTCAATGATTTCTAAATAGTGCATGTTTATTCCTTTTTCTTCTCTTGCCACTTAAAGAAATAAATGGTTGCCAAAATTCTATATTATTTCAAAAATGGGATTTACATTTTGGTCATCATAATCATCAACAATGCAAAGAAATTCTTCCTAGGCCCTCTATAATAGTATCTCAAGAATCTCACAAAAACAACATTAATTTAGCCTTGTCCTCTGGTCTGCTAAAGATGTCAAGGGTGAATGTGAAACATACTTAGGATTCCTTTCTCATTGGTTGTGTATCAGAAGTGTGGTCTGGAGTCATGTTCTCTATTTGAATTGCATTGAGGATGGTCATCGTTGGGTTGATGATTAGAGGAAAAATGTTAATAGGGTGTGTTTCAAGGGTTTCTTTGTGTTGGGTTTTCCATTTCATTGTTCGACCAGTAGAGATATTTGATGGTTTTTACGGGTTAGTGTGCTTAGAGAGTGGTGTAACATTGTTTGTGGATTTAGAGGATTTTTTAGTAGGAGCTTAAGTTTGAAAATGGATGGTTCTTAAGGAAATAAATGTATTGTATGTTTTAGAATTTTTTTTGTCTTTCAATGTTGAAGGTTGTTTGGGTGGTCCTGCAATAAATTAATTGATGAGAGATTAACCCAAATTTCATTTGTTGGAAGATTCAAGCATACAAGTTTAAATACTCAAACTCGTTGGTGTGAGGGGAAATTCTTTACACAAAAATATTTTTAGCTCATTGTCCCAATTAATCGGAAAGGCTCAATCACTAGCACAAGACTCCCAGAAATGTTTCGATAAATAAAGTAGTAAATAATTACATAAAATTAAATGCCATGGAAGGAAATAAAAGAAAGCGAATATTTGATTGAACATACAATGAAATGAGGATCAATTTATAAATCAGAATACCAATTGATCAACTAGCCAAAGATAAGGCTATCTTAAAAAATGCAGAGAAAGCCAACACCACGATACAACATCTGACAAAAAAACTACACTACATTTACGTTACATTTTTCTTGTATTGTTAGCTTTATTCTCATTTCTTATTTTTTATTATTGTATTGACGATTTGATTACCATTGAGTCAATATTAATCCTTGGAGAAAGATCACCCTAATTTCTTCATTTGCAATTGTTTTATTATTATTTAAAATTTTAGGTGCAATTTTATTAGTTTGGAACATCTTTAAATTCCTAGCAGCTTTTTAGCAAATTTTTATTTTGTTTTCGTGAATTACAGAATCAAAAGGATGATTTTTAGTGTTTTTGCAAAAAAAAGGTAAATATGTAACGCCCTCCATTTTTATTAATTTTTAAGATTATTTTGGAATATTTCAAAATAGAGCGAATAAATTTTTCGCAAAATATATTTTATTAATTAGTGATGGAAGAGAGAAAAATATATTAAGAATTAAAATTTAATGAGGTCGGGATATTCCGGGAGAGGGAAAGACGAAAGAATGGTCAGCTGGGGGCAAAATTGTCATTTCTGAAGTAAATATATATATGTAAACACATGTATATCTCTTTATACTCCATTCCAATTCACGTTTTTGGCTTCCAAATACCTAACCAAATCCCTAAATCCCTAACTAAGCCCGAACCTCATCGAGTTTTGGTGTTTGGAGATCGTAGGATCGGATTGGAAGCTTGAATCGGTGAGTTTTACGACTTGGAATTTAGTTAATCACGTTTTTTCATATGGTAGGTTTTTAAAAGATGATTTCTCATTCATTTAGGGTCGGAATTGAGTGAATTAAGGCTTGATGGATAGGTATAGATGTGTAGTAACCATTAGTATCGAATTCTAGGGTTAGTTTATGGTTTTAGTAAGTGAAAATGGTGTTTTATGGAGATAGGTTAAAAGTGACGGGTTTATGAAATGGATAACCTAAGTTCGGTTTTAAGTTTTGATGTTAGAGTTAACATCTTTGGGCTTGGTTGAGTTGAATGGCATATACAATTTGATTGGGTA
>CANYCX011656872.1:0-12971 GCA_948193385.1 Breynia disticha f. nivosa | reverse complement strand
TTGGGTTTACACTTACTGAGTATATCTTTATACTCACCCCTTTTGTTTGTTTTAAATGATTGTGCAGGTATAGCAGGATTTGCCGCGAGGAGGATTCGAGCACATATTTCACAAACGTGGATAGTTCTGAAAAGAAGTTTTAAATGTATCTTTATTTTTACATTTCATATTGTATTATTTGATAACTCTTTTCTATATCCATGTTTGTATTGGAACTGTTTGAAAGGTTTGGAAAAATGTTTCTTTATTTTTGAGATTTGAAATTAAAATCAAGGTTGGTTTTGAATATTTGTAAAATAATAGTTTTAATTTTGAGTCTCATACTATTGACGATGTATCACGTGGGTTTACCATCGAGTCCCAGGAGTCCGTGCAGGGATAGGGACCAGTCCCAGGACACGGAGCACTGCTTGCATCCGGTAGAGCACCACATGTACCAGGTGTTATACCACCTTTTGACCCAGCCCACAACCAGTTTTACCATACGTTGTTACAGCAGATGTGGGGGCAGCAGGGAGGCCAGCAGAGAGCCCAGCGGGGAGGCCAGCAGAGGGAGGGCCTCGACTTTGATAGGAACTTTTCTGAGGTACGAAAGCAGGATGCCAAATCATTCGAGGGGACCACTAACCCCGTTGAGGCAGAGGACTGGATTTGACACACAGAGCAAATCCTTAGCCGGTACAGGTGCACGCCTGAGCAAAAGTTAAGGTATACTACCTCGTTACTGGAGAAAGATGTATGGTACTGGTGTGAGGCAGTCCTTGGGAGCCAAAATGACCCTCCGACACTCACTTGGGCTGACTTCCAGAGAGAGTTCGCCGAGAAATACACTCCTGCCCACTACCGTAGCAAGAAAAAGATATAATTTTTGGAGCTGAAGCAGAGGGACATGACTGTAGTCGAGTATGAGGCAGAGTTCACCCGACTCTTCCCTTATGCGCTAGAGGATGTGACCACTGATATTCAGAGGCGGGACAAGTTTGAGAGAGGGTTGTGGTTTAATATCTGCACCCGCATTGCTATGAAGTCACCTTCCTACCAAATGTTACTAGAGGCAGCACTCAGAGCTGAGGAGCTTATGATTGAGGAGGGGCGTGCAGAGGTAAAGAGGCAGAAGAAGTCTGGTAGTTCCAGTGCAACAGAAGGACAGCAGAGTACAGGTTTCAGGCCCTAAGAGTACTAGCAGAGGAGGCAACAGACAGGGGAGTGGAGTTGGGAGTTGGGGGAGTCACACTTGCAGACCCTCTGCTTCTGGATAGCAGAGTGCAAGAGGGCACATTGGTGGGGATACTCCTCAGTTGTGTTATTATTGCAACAAGCCGGGACATCAGATACGGTATTGCTTCACCAAAGCCAGAGATGAGGGGAGAACTGTTCCGGGGCAGAGCAGCGCGGGGGATAACCGAGGAGTCCATACCACTAGTGGAGATAGAGGTAGAGGTGGTAGGACTGCGAGTGCCACTACTAGAGGCACAGGCACTTCCCAGACAGTAGTTGTGTCTCAGGCACATGTCTATGCTATGACATGTGATGAGGCGGCAGCCAACCCAGATGTGATCACCGATATGATACTTATTTTTGCACTTTCTACATTGGTATTGATTGACCCTGGGTCTACTTGTTCGTTTGTGAGTGAGTCAGTTGTAGAGCGGCTTGGGGGTAGTGTAGAGTCTCTGGGGTATGTTGTAATGGTGTCTATGCTAGCTGGGGGTATTGTTATGGTGGACCGAGTGTTGAGGAACTGTGAGCTGAAAATTAGGGAGCTGAGTTATGTTGCGAATTTAATAGTGATGAGAATGACAGACTTTGGGGTGATATTGGGGATGGATTGGTTGTCCCAGAACAGGGCAGTGGTTGACAGCTACGCAAAAGAGGTGGTTGTAGAGGTTAATGGCGAGAAGAGGGTTTTTTACTTGTGGGCGAGCGGAAGGTTATACCTTCCTGCTTGGATTCAGCAGCAATGGCAGCGAGGTTAATTAGAGACGGGTGCGAGGCGTATTTGACGTGTGTGACCGATATGGGGCAGAAAAAGCTAGGAGTTGACGATGTGGAGACAGTGAGGGAGTATCCGGAGGTATTCCTAGATGAGTTGCCGAGTTTTCCACCGTAGAGAGAGGTCGACTTTGAGATTGAGACGGTGTAGGGGCAGCATCGGTGTCGATAGCACCATACCGTATGGCAGCAGTAGAGCTGCAAGACTTAAAGAAGCAGCTGGAAGAACTCCTTGAGAAAGGTTTTATCCGACCGAGTGTATCACCCTGGGGCGCATCGGTCCTGTTTGTTAAGAAGAAAGATGGGAGCATGCGGCTGTGTATAGATTACCGGCAGCTAAATAAGTTAACTGTGAAGAACAAATATCCACTACCGAGGATAGATGATTTGATAGATCAATTACGAGGAGCGGCGATATTTTCAAAGATAGACTTGAGAACGACTTATTGGTAGTTGCGAGTAGAGAAGAGCTCTATTCCTAAGACCGTGTTTAGGACTCGTTACGGCCACTTCGAGTTCACTGTGATGTCGTTCGGTTGACTAAAGCGCCCGCAGCCTTTATGGTTTTGATGAACAAGATCTTCCAATCGTATTTGGATCGATTCGTGGTCGTCTTCATAGATGACGTACTAGTGTATTCCCGTGATCGGTTGGAGCATGAGGGACACTTTCGGGAGGTGTTGGAGATGCTTAGACAAAAGTAGTTGTATGCAAAGTTCAAAAAGTGCAAGTTCTGGATGAAGGATGTGGTGTTTTTGGGGCATGTTATATCTGCCGAGGGGGTGATGCCAGACCCCAGTAAGATTAAGGCTGTTCAGGAGTAGGAGGCTCCTGGGAATGCAACCGAGGTGCGTAGTTTCTTGGGATTGGCCGACTATTACCGGAAGTTCATTGCAGGCTTTTCTAAGATAGCGAGGTCGATGACTAATCTTCTAAAGAAGAACACTCCGTTCATTTGGAATGAGCGGTGTGAGGAGAGTTTTCAGGATTTAAAGCGAAGGTTAGTAGAGGCTCTGGTACTTGTTTTAAACCGAAAACCATGGCTTCCGCATTTGTTACACTTTTATTTTGTATTGGGCCGGTTTAAAGAAAATGCATGTATGCCACTCTTGATTTCATTTATATATATGTTTACTTAAATTGAATCGTTTTACTGTTTTAAAAAGAAAAAAAATGGGTGCAAAAATCGAGGTTTAACAAAAAATGAATTACTAAAAAATGGGGTTCACAATTTTACACATTATCAAAACACAATGAAAATCTTAATGTCAATTACCATTGATCCAACAATTTGTACCTTACCCCACCATAAATTTGAAATACTTTCGTTTTCACACTTATTCAGGAATAAAGTTTATACCAGCTACACTTTTCGTCAAATGCCTAGATTTTTCTCGAATGATAAACCTGAAGCAATTGAACATATAACCATCATCATCAGTGTCGTGCCATAAATATGTTTCCTTCCTATTTTGTCACCAAGCCAGCCAAAGAAAAGTTGGTCTGTGAGTGTACCACAGAATACAACACCAGTAACAGCTGTTTATACATTTGAAGGTAAAGCTCTAGGTGTATCAGAGCCTTCTTCAGTGTAGTATATATGACCTAACAATTTGGTCACCGCATCCTAACATCAAATCAAAACACATTAAAACCCACAACTTTAACAAAGAAATTCAACACATAACAAAAATAAATCATCCAATAAACTTATATATTTGATTCAAGACAAAATAAAATAACTTATTAATAAAACAAAAAATCACAATCCTTCACAGCATATCTGAATCTTAATGACTATTAGATCCTATCACATGTCCCTGCAAATTAGATAAATTGAAAAACATAAAGTGAACAAAAATGTAAAACTGTAAAAAAGAAGGAATTGCAAAATAGAAGAAAAGGTACCAAAGAGGTAGGAAATATAAGAAAAAACCGGCAAATGTGGAGAAATAAACCTATAATTTTAATTAGATACAAAAATTCTGGAAATTTAACGCACCATTTTAGAACTTCATCTAATTATCGTAATTAATCAAATACAATAGAATCCCTTTGCATGGACTTTTCATGCTGCTTTCCAGTCAGAATTAAAGTTTGGGAGAGGGGTAAACAGAGATAAGAGCTTTGTAGTTAAAGGAATGTGTTCAATTTAGTGAGGTGACTTTTTTTTTGCTGCAGTAGTGAAGGAAATAGGTGACTTTTTTTGCTGCAGTAGTGAAAGAAAGAGTGAAAAGAGCAATGATATTTATCATTTTGGTGTGAATTAGAAAAGAGAAGGTTGCAGTGGAGAAGAAAAGACTAAAGAGATTAATATGAAAAAAGAAACGTATATTATAGTTGGAGATGATAAAAAGTATCTTTCTAATTTTGTCATTAATGTAATTAAATATGAGTAAATTTACATATTTAATTTTATTAATTAAATATTTATAAATTAATTTAAAAATTAAAAATTTAAGAAGATTAAAAAATTGTCTTGTAGTTGAATCTTGTGATTCAACTTATATTATAACTAAAAAGAATTCAATTTAGATGTAAGATGATGCTTAACTATAAATTTTCGCAACTTTTGAATAATATGCTTTATATAATTAAGTTTTCAAAAATATATGTAACTTTACAAAATTAAGAATTTTCTAAATTTTATATTATTTTTAATTAAATTAAATTTATATTATAATAAATGATACACTAATTTATATGTGGAGTTTTACTATGGATAAAAATAATTTATTTAGTTTATTTTAATTTATTATATTAAAATTATTATCCTAATTTTACCAAGGCCTCACTTGGATTATTTTAATGAATTTTCTGAAAAGTACACTTCCTAAGAAATACATTTCTCAGGAATTATACTTCTTAAGAAGTGTAAGAAATTACTACTTGTTTCATTTTAAAGTTCCTTAAAAGTACAATTACTTTATTTTTTAAAAAATATTTTTTAATAAAATAATTATGTAAACAATGACAATATTACCCGTAAAAAATAATTATATTTTTGTTGAAAAGATTTGAATATGTTAGATTTGTATCAGTAAAAAATACAACTTTAAACAATTATTACAACTAAAATTGAGATTTAATCTACTTTTTTTATTAATATGAAACATCCATAGTTAAACCCACAAAAAAATTGTATTTTATTGAATTTTTTTGCATATTATTTTTGTTAAACCGTGTGTAGATAGAAAGAAAAAAATGATATAGAAGAAATTTTTTTTATATAAATTTTAATTTTTTATATAAATTTTAATAGATAAAATTATATTTATTTAAAGAAAATAAGGATAATTTTGGAATAAAAATAAATTTATGAAGGAAATCGTACTTTTTTGGATTTAGTTAGGAAATTGACTTCTCTTATACTCGAAAAGTTGAGATATTCATTTCTTGAAAAGTACAAATCAATTTTTCAATGAAAGCGAACTTATTTTTCTTATTTCACGTTGTAATTAGTCTATTTATTCCCAACCACATTAGGCGTAAGATTAGAATTACAGTGCTGTAACTATGGAGACACGTGTGCGATTAAAACGGTCTGAGGACAAAAATATCTTAAGCGTCTGTGTCACCGATATCCGTGACAAAGTTTGAGGCAGGAACGCGTCTCCCTCGTCGGAAATTAGACAATTTAAATGGATAAATGCGCTTTGACTTTTCTCAACATTTGCGACGCTGCCAAAGGTGCTTCAATTCAATTTTTTTTTTGTCAAGCCCTACTATCATCGATCTATTGAGCCGAGACTAATCCGATTTGAGAAGGAGTTGAGGGTTAAGATTCATTTCTCTTTCAATCAGGTCAATTCAATTCGTTTTACTACACTCTGTTTTTCAATTTTATAAGTTACTTTCCATTCTATTTTATGTGATATAAAAATATTATTTTAATATTTTAAAATAAATAATATTTTTAAATATTTTATACTATTTTATTTAAATTAAAATTTATTTATTTTTTTGATTAATTATAAATAAATAATAAATATTTTTATTCTTAAGTTAAATAATAAATATGAGTAAAATAGAAAAATACATAATTTTAAACAAAAAAAATTCACATAAATTGAAACAGAAAGAGTAATCTAAACAATCTTTAAACTCCATTTTCCACTTTAATGAGCTTAATAAAATCAGATATTTTGATAATTTTTTTAAAAAAATTTTAGATAAGAAGTTGAATTAGTCCACAGGCTAAAAGCAGAGAATCTTCATTGGAACCTGATAAACCACTGCATTCTCAGTGTGCTAATTGATCCTTTTCACCACTGAACTCACGGTAAATATTTTGATAATTTGAGGGTATATATAAATACAACATTCAATGATTATTAATGATGGAGACAAATGAAAGACAAGATGTGCCGTCTTTTTTTTATTTCTAGTTCTGTAATATTGTCTGTTTTATTGTGATTTTTTAATAGTATCGTTCATTATTGTATATGGTTTTGTGTTATTTTAAGTTTGTTTATTTTCTTTATAAAAATTTATGAATTTGCCGCCCCTAAAGATATGTTGAGGTTTAAAACATGAACGGCAGCATTCCACTGAGCAGAGGCTTTGGCAGCATGATGATCAAGGTGGTCCTAACGTTGTTTCTGGTCAGGGGTGGACTAAGGAGCCAGTGAAAGTCCTATTTTCAGAGGTCCCATCTAAATTTTTTATAGTAAGAGATTTTATCAGTCTGATTATAAATGTTGTATTTACTAATAATATCAAATATAACAATTAAAAGTTATAATTATTAGCACATCAAAATCAGTGTCTCCTCTGTAATAAATTTTTTGTTACATTTTAAAAAAAAAAAAATTGGACATTACTCTTAAAATAATAGCACAAAAATCATTTTATCTTTTTGACAAAAAAGAAAAGTAGTAGTCAGTGAATGTTTATAATGTAGGAGTATCAGCACATAAAGAAAGTCCCGACGATTGCAAATGTTATTATAATGCGAGAAGAAATCAAGTTTGGATATGGAGTTGGTTAGTGAAAATTCTCAAATTTTTGATAAATAAATCTAATCAGAAAAAAATGAATATTAGTATGGCTGAGTGTGAGTCTTAAATATTTTCGAATTTAATCGAATATCCTATTCGAAAAGAATTGGAACCGAAAAGAACTTTTGACTTTTGACTTTTCCCAATCCGAACCTACCCGAAAGTTTTGTCTGGTACGGTTCTAGTTCTTAAGCAATGCCCGAACCGAACTGTGCGTGCGTGTGTAGGCGTGTGTGTGCGTGTGTGTAAGTGTGTGTGTGCACGCGCGTACATTGATTTAAATTTATTTAATTATTTTATATGATATTTCAAGTAGCCTTTTTACTAATAATATTTTGACAAATGTAATATTTTTATTAAAATTCGACTCTCGCACTGAATATTATTAAAAAAAAGTGTTAAATTAGAAGATATTATAGTAAAATTCATGGTTATTAAAGAATTATTGAATTAGGAGATACTTTGACATTTTTATTCATATTTAAAATTATTAAGTTATTTCAATTATCTTGCATCATGTTTTGAAATTTTTGTATTAAATGTAAAAAAATTCCAACAGATATTCTAAGTAATATTATTTTATGTAAAAGAAGTATATTAATATAAATTACAATAAATTTTATTTTATAAGATAAAATATCTAAAAAATCAAAAACCTGATTAAATCTGTTATGTTTTCTTCGAACCAAAATACCTAAAGAACCGACTCAAACTAATCCGAATTAACTTAAAAATCAAAACTGTAACATTCTCAAATATGTTAGAAATGATATATAAGAAAAATATATCAAAATAGAATCGAATCAGATCGAAACAGGTTGAAAAAAAATTGAAAAATGTTGTAGATTGCCAGATTAACGTACGTTAATCTGAAGAATAACGCACGTTATTCAATATGAAGAATAACGCACGTTATTTAAAAAATAACGCATATTATCGGACCGACAGAACTGTTTTTAAAAAGGTCGGAAACATCTCATTTCATCCCAAAAACATACCTAAACACCTCCAAACGTTCTCTCAACTTCCAGAAGTCATCCTAGGGTGTTCTAAACATTCAAACAACCAACAAATAGAAGAATCATAGCAGATTAGTCACGGAATCATGCTCTAAAAGTGAGTTTCTCTATTTTAGGGTTTTAAAGAGGAATTTCTGATTTCGATTAGAATTTGATGTGTAAAATGGATATATTTGGTATGGTTTTGATGGGTTTTTGCTGTAGATCATTAATCTATCAACCAGAAACATCAAAACATAAGATTTGGGCATGATTCAAGAATTTCGAATTTTTGGAAATTTGTGAATTATTGAATTCTGGAAGGTAGGAAGTTGTAACAGGTTTGGTTGATGATTAGAAACTGATTGGATGATAGAAAACATCATTTGGTTGCTTTAGAACAGATTGGTTATGGAGGAAGCTTACTAAAATGTTGAATTTTGATGGATAATTGGATTTTCATGATTCTGAAGGTAGAATCAATTTGAATTGGTTAAGTAATACCATATTTGTGATTAAATTCGTACAGGAGAATTTGTACGACGAGAGGTGTGATTTTGGGAGTAGATTTTTCGTCGAGTTTTGGACGTAATTCGAGGTAAGTGTTCTTACGCTTACTAAATTGAATCGTAATTATTGGAATTACGTTGAATTAAGTGAATTTAAGATAGTTGGCCTATAATGCTATGTTGAGTTGCTAGGTTCTTAGTTGAACCATAATGAATGAGATGGTTGGTTTATGATTGTTAAGATATGTTTTGATTAAAATGGATTGTTAATTTGCTCTGTGTGAGCTGAGATGAGTATTATGTTGTATGTTCTGCTGTGTGCTATTCAATATGTTGAGCTGTGTGCGAAAAGAATGTCATTCAAATGCTGTGTGCGAATCTAAATCATATTCATATTGATTATATTCATACATTTACAGATCTATGTAACACAAGCCTGTGTGGCAAAAAAAAATAAAAAGGATTACTGTGTGTATCCTGGACTGCTGTGTGTGATAGTCCATTTTTGCAAGCTTTGCTCAGAGTTGTGTGCTCAGGCTATATGTCATACCTCTGCTGTGTGCGATAGAGGATTTCCACTGTTGTGTGTGATAGTGGATAATACCTAGGTCATTCTATGTGAAATTACATTTCATTTTATTTCATACATTTCGTTTATATATGTATGATTGAGGATTGTTATTGTGGAACATGTGTGGTTTGTGTTTGTTGTGTGCTATATTAATTGAAAGCTGTTTTTTATCTGTGTGATCGTTTTGAAGCTGTGTACTAGATTACTGTATTAGCTGTGTGCTGATTTTGATCTGTGTGAAATTAATTGTCGGGCATTCGGGGATGCCGAGGGACAAGAGAGATAGGCGTGTTTTCGTGTTAGTTTATACTTTCCCCTACACATCATTTATATTAGAAGCTAAGAATACTTACTGAGTATTATTTATACTCATCCCGATATTATTTTAAATGATTGTGCAAATCGTAGGTAGCTGCTGTTGACTGGACAGTACCAGAGGTGATCAACGTATTTTAGAGCTTACATCAGAGGTCGGGCTCCGGGGTTAAATTTTGAGATTTTGTTTGTACATATGTTGTACAGTTTTGTATATACACGTAGGTTTTTGGTTTGAATGTTTTTCAAACTAAATTTGCTTCCGCTTGTGTTTGTTTAAAAATAAAAATGAATTTGGGCCGAGGTTTATGAAATGAGCGTGTATATATTTTATAAATTTTTATATCTCCTCTATTTTAGATTTGATTTTATATCATTTCTTTAAAATATAAGGTTTATTGGAAAAATCAAAATTTTAAAAAATGAGCTCCACATTTAGTGGTATCAGAGCAGGGATTAAATTCTCTGCGGACTGTGTCGAAGATTTTCATGCTTTGAGATCTTGAAAATCTGATTTATGATTTGGAAATCTGAAATGATTTTTGAACTTGATTTTGATAACAGATGGAGCCGATAAACGACGTATCTCCTGATCACACTGCAGAGTCCAGAGAGTCAGTAGAGGGACAGAGATATATCCAGTACCTCCAGAGCAGCCTACGACCCAGCCAGCAGCACAGACTACTATACCTCTACCTCCTTACGATCTTGCATATGCTCCGTTCTGGGAGATGATGCAGAAGATGATGAGAGAACAGGGTAGAGGTTCAGGGAGTCAGACGAACCTGAATATTGACAAAAATTTTGCAGAGGTTAGAATGCAGGGGGCAAAGACTTTTGAGGGTACCACTGACCCAGCTGAGGCTGATGACTGGCTCAGACATACAGAGCATATTCTGACTCGTATGAGATGTACGCCAGAGTAGAAATTGAGGTACACTACTTCTCTTCTCGAAAAAGCAGCTTGGAATTGGTGGGAGACGATTCCAGATAGTCAGAGAGATCCTCCAATACTTACCTGGGATGATTTTCTGAGGGGATTTGCTAATAAGTATACTCCTCCACATTACCAGAAAAAGAAAAAGATAGAATTTTTGGAGTTGAAGCAAAAAGAGATGACAGTGGTCGAGTACGAGGCAGAGTTCACCAGGTTATCTCGATATGCTCCAAAGGATGTTGACACAGATAGAAAAAGGAGAGACAGATTTGAGAGAGGTCTGAGGTATTTGATTCGAGACAGGATTGCGATGAAGCCTTCGACCTATGAGTTACTACTTGAGACAGTTATCCGAGCAGAGGAGTTAGAGGCAGAGGGTGATAAAGCTGGAGAGAAGAGACATATGATATCAGGTAGTTCTAGTTCGCAGCAGTAGAAAAAGAAGAAGACAAACTTCAGGCCACCGAGAGAGACTGGTGGTAGTCAGGGTAGACAGTCTGGGAGAGGAGCTGGAGGTGGTAGAAGTTATTCCACTAGGCCTCCTATTCCTCAGAGTCACAGTACAGGTACTTATACCGGCAGAGAGATCACTCCAATGTGTTATACTTGTCGTCAGTCGGGACATTTTTCTAGAGACTGTCCACTGAGATCGAGAGTGCAGAGTGCTGAGGTATCTCGACAGAGTAGTGTTGGTGATGTTAGACCTGCAGTTTCTACCGGTACTAGTAGAGGTAGAGGTGGCAGAGGTTTCGGATCTACTTCTAGAGGTGGATCAACTGCCAGAGGTGGAGCAGTTGGTTCAGGTAGAGGAGGTGGATCTACGGGAGCAGCAACACCATCAAGGTTAGCACCACAGGCCCAAGTTTATGCTATGACCAGAGATGAAGCTATAGAGGATCCAGACGTGATCACTGGTACTATTTCTATCTTTTCATATACTACTTCAGTATTGATTGATCCAGGTTCTACGTGCTCTTTTGTGAGTGAGTCTGTTGTAGACCATATTTGAGGTAGCATAGAACGTCTAGAGTATACTATTTCTATTTTGATGTCTGCTGGAGGTACAGTGTTGGTTAGACATATTTTACGACACTGTGAGTTACATATTGGCGATTCGACGTATTTAGCCGATTTGATTGTTTTGAGGTTAGCGGAGTTCGGGGTTATATTAGGTATGGATTGGTTGTCCAGAAATCGTGCTATGGTCGACTGCTATTTGAAAGAAGTCGTGATTGAGGTTGATGGTAATAGACGTATATTGTTGGTAGGCGAAAGGAAGACTATTCCTTCTTGCCTTATTTCAGCGGTTATTGCTGCGAGGATGATACGAAAGGGTTGTGATGCTTATCTTGCTTCAGTAGTTGATTTGATTGAACCTACGTTCGAGGTGCGAGATGTGGAGATTGTTTGTGAGTATCCTGAGGTATTTCCTGACGAGTTGTCGGGATTGTCACCACAGCGAGAGGCTGATTTCAGGATAGAGACTGTGCCGGGAGCAGCACCAGTTTCTATTACACCTTACAGGATGGCAGCTGTTGAGTTACAGGTGTTGAAACGACAGTTGGAGGAATTGTTAGAAAAAGGTTTTATACGACCTAGCGTTTCACCTTGGGGAGCACCAGTGTTGTTCGTATGGAAGAAGGACGGTAGTATGCGATTGTGTATCGACTATCGTCAATTGAATAAAGTGATAGTGAAGAATAAGTATCCATTGCCACAGATAGATGATTTGATTGATCAGCTGCGGGAAGCTACTGTATTTTCTAAAATTGATCTCAGATCAGGTTATTGGCAACTGAGAGTTGAGGATAGCTCGATTGAGAAAACTGCTCGTTACGGGCATTTTGAGTTCACTGTTCTGCCATTCGGATTGACAAATGCACCAGCGGTATTTGTGGCACTGATGAATAAGGTATTTCAACCTTATTTAGATCAGTTTGTTGTGGTTTTTATTGATGATGTACTGTTGGATTTGAGAGACAGAGAGGAGCACAGATGACATTTGAGGATTGTACTTGATGTATTGAAAGAAAAAGAGTTGTATGCTAGTTTAGCAAATGCGAGTTCTAGATATCTGAGGTTATTTTTCTAAGACATGTGATTTCAACAGAGGGAGTAAAACCAGATCCTAGTAAGATAAAAGCAGTTCAAGAATGACAAGTTCCGAGAAACGTATCTGAGGTACGTAGTTTTCTGGGTTTAGCTGGATATTATCGCAGATTTATCGAGGATTTTTCGAGGATAGCTAGACCTATGACATCTTTATTGAGAAAGAATGTTCCATTTGTCTGGAATGAAAATTGTGAGATGAGTTTTCAGGAACTGAAGAAGAGGTTAGTTAAGGCTCCAGTTTTGATGATACCTTCGCAGGGAGGTGGATTTGTTTTATATACAGATGCTTCTAGAGCTGGTTTAGGTGGAGTATTGATGCAACATGGCAGAGTTATTGCATATACTTCACGACAGTTACAACTACACGAGACTAATTACTCGACACACGATTTGGAGTTAGCGGCGATCGTTCATGCTTTGAAGGTTTGGCGTCATTATCTATACAGCGAGAGCTAAATCTTCGGCAGAGGCGCTGGATTGAATTGTTAAAAGATTACGATTGCATGATTGAGTATCATCCTGGAAAAGCGAATGTAG
>CANYCX011656765.1:0-15174 GCA_948193385.1 Breynia disticha f. nivosa | reverse complement strand
AATGCAATCAAAATCTTGTAATTTTAAAATTCAAACGTGTGAGATATGATTGTGAGATATAGTTGGCTAAAATTGTAATATGTTAACATTAAATTAACATAATAACAAAAACAATTTAAAATATACCCAAAACCTCAATAACCAAACATTTAGTGACAAAACTCAAAAACCAAACTTAAAAAGGTTCACTGGGGGTAATTACCTCAATAAAATATACACAAGTTCTTTCTAAGCTTTGAATTACTATGATACTTGAACTTGGTTATGGAACAGAATAAAAAATCGATGTTCTTTGGGCCTTTGGCAATCATGTGGGGAAAACGACATAAATAACACCAAAAAGTTTCAATTTTCTTTTTTTTTTTTATGATACCAAATAAAACTATTTTCTTAATTAACACATTTTGCAACTTATCCCATAAAATAACAAATTATAAATCAGGTTAGACGTAGTATTGCCAATCTAAGGGAGGCACGCTATCACCAGCAAGGCAAGATTGCCATGTAAGTTATTAAATAAATTCCAGATATTATCATTAACAGTCCATTAACATTTTAGTGATTTGAACGAATTATTTTTACATTTTCTTGTCCAACTTAGCCAAATTGCTATGAAAAAAATCATGAGCATCGGTAATGATGAAAGCCATCCTTAAAATGTTAATCTCTCTTTCTCTCGATATGTCATTAATTAAACAAATTTATAATTTTTTATTTTGTACATAAAAAAAAAGGTGAGTTTAAAAGTATTGAAAGATCTAAAAATCAAATAGAATGTTAGTAATAAATTAATTGATTGATTATTTTTGTTATTGTGTGGTTAATGTAGATGTGGAATTTCTTGTAGAATCTTCTCAATGCAAACATCAATCATTCAACATCGGGCTTGTCTGAATAAATTTTGATCTAGCCAGGCGGAGGATTGATACATCTATGATCCTGTCTTCACTCTTAGAATCACAAAATAAATTGGACTAGATTTAATTGTTGTTTTGTTGAGAATTAAGGCGCATCAGTATATTTATATCTAGAAATATCAGTTATGATCAATCAGTATGTTTATATGTTAGATTGTAAAATTGAAAAAAATACTATTTGTAGATAGCTTATGGATAACGTGTGGATAATTTGTAGATGAAGTTTGTATAGGTTGACAGCTAGGGTTTTTAATGACACATTAAAATTACATGAGTGGACTGCTTGTGGATGTATCACTTTAAAATTATATTTGTGGATATTTTGTGGATGTGTTGTGGATATTTATTATATGTATTTTGTGGATGTATTGTGGATATTTATGAAAATTCTAACACATAAATTAAATTTATAAAAAATTAATGTCCACAACATATCCACAACGCATTTACAAAATGATCAATATGTAACGTCCTGAAAATTATAAAATTTAAAATTAAAATTTAAAATGGGGGAGTATTGAAAGAAATAAAAAATTTCCCGTATAGGGGTTAATTTAAATTAAGAATATGTTTAATTTAAATTAATCAAATGAATGTACGATTTTTTGTATGTACAAAATTTACAAAAATTGAGAAAATAAAGTATTTGGGCAAAAGGAAATAAAAATACAAGTGCAGGGGCTTTTAGTCAACGAAAAATTAGAGAAATGTCAGATTTTGAGTTTGCAATTGTAAAAATGCCTAGGTATGTTTGTTCATTTTTTTTATGCCCGTTCAACGTTGGTCAATTATAAGAATGCCCGATTCTGAGTTTGCAATTGCAAAAATGCCCAGTCATGCTTTTATATATGTTTAATGTTCATTCTTGTTCATTGTTGTTCATATTTTTTATATGTTCAGTGTTTATAATTGTTCGTTATTGTTAATCCTATAAGAAATCTGCGAAACTCCGCCCCAACTCTACACAAAACCACTTGCCTTTCCATTTCCCCTTTCATCTGTAGATCATTTTTGATTGAATCTAATTAGTTGTATGTTCATACGTATATGTTTATTGTTGTTCATTATTGTTCATTATTTCTTTTGGAAAACTCAAACCACCAAAACACATCCATCAACGAAAAACAATCTGTAAAATATCATCCAAAACACATTCATCAAAACAGTCGTCTCATACCTCCGTCAAATTGAACACATGAACAAAGTCGACCAAAGTTGATAAGAAATTGAGTACAAAGATGACAACAAGTTGAAAATAGCTCAACCAGTAAAATCCTAATTTTCAAACTAGAAAACAAGCACTGTCGTCAAGTTAATTATATAAGAAAAACGACAAAAAAACTGACAAGAAGTTCACACAAAAAGTTATCGTTTATGATTATCTGAATACAACAAATTGATAAGCCTTTTGAAAATGGACTCCTTTTGGTCTTCACAAAAATTTGCATTCCTCTATGAAGATGAAGCACCAAATGGAAAGTGGACCCCTTTTGAATGTTGTAATCGACAAGGGGGCGACCTCATTCAAACCTTTGTTAACTAGAAAATTATAAGCAAACCGTTTCATCAATCATAACAAAAACAACCAAACAACAAATACTCTAATCAAACAAAATAAACACCAATAGAATTTCCCGATTAACATAATAATCCTTAAGCAAATTAATTGCGAGGCACAATATAAATTAATAGAAGAATAGAATACATAAAAATCGAGAGAGTTTTGGAGATAAGTAATGAAGCAAAATGTGCAAACGAAGAAGTAGAGGTAGAGACGAACAAAAGTTTGTGAAAGAAACAAAACTGCAAGAAAGCAACAAAACATGTTTGCCCCTTAAAACAAGGAATGAAGCAAACTTCTTATTTTAAAAATGACTACTCCAACATATTATTATTATTACATTCCATTTCTTGGACCCAACACTCTCTTCACATTTAGAACTCTCTAGAGACTCGTCATCATTACAATACTTTCTAGTTTGAGACTTGAAAAAAGTGACACGCTAACAAGAAGAAGGTAGAGCAAGATGGAGAGGGCAAGATATTTATCCAGAGAATTCAAATTACATCCCCATGTTGAGCTTGCCAACAAATATTAGCCGATCAGCCTTTGTTGGTCTCGTAGGACTTTTAAAACTCATTTGCAATGGTGTCGATGTCTAGATCTGTGGTGGAGATGAGCTTGCTATGATGGAGGAGTTGTTGGAAGTGGTGGTGGAGGTGTGATGGTGAAAAGAGATGGATCTATCAGTACAACAATAAAAATAAGAAAAAGAGTAGAATCAGAGGCATTAGGTTCATGAATTAACTCATAGGTTTATATAGATGAGAAAAATGAAAAAGAATAAAAGAAAGTGGTAAATAAGGCATATGTATATTGAGCATGTCAAGAAAGGAAAACTAGCAGTTTTGGGTGAAAAGGAAAACTAGCAGTTTTGGGTGATACTGTATGACTTAAAACCCTAAAATCACACATAACCCTAATTTTCCCCTTCCCTCTTCTTCCCTTTTCCTCTTCCAGCCGCTCCCCTTCTCCTCTCCTTCTCTCTCGCAGACATCTCCCTTCCTCCCTCACGTATGCAGCTCTCTCGCACACACCACCTTGCTGCAATGCCACCACACCTCTCTTCCTTCTCCCTTACTCCGCCACTCGTGTCTTTCACTTTTCCCTCTCTACTGTCGTTTCTCTTCCTCTCTACGGCTTTCCCACTGTCGAATGCCTCACTCTCCCTTTTCTCTCCACCATGCACTCATCCGCGCTCCCCTTGCTCTCCCTCGCGAACACTAGACGCACAGGCCGCACCACCTGCCACTCCGTCGTGCTCTTTCATGCCCCACCGTGCTGCTGTCGTACTGATCGACTCTCCCACTTTTTTCGATGAAGTGTCGCAGCTTCTTGTCTAAGGAAATGGTGGGTTTTTAATGTAAACCTTTTTATTTCAATCGTGTTGAGGTTAAAAATTAATGTATTGTAATGGGTTAGTTGGATTTGCAGATTCATGAGGGATTGGGGGACCGAAAGAGGGCTGCCTGTGTCAGCCTACTTGATTTATATGGGTGGGTGTTCAAGAAAAACCTTAAATTCATTATTTATTATGTTTTTAAATGATGGATCTCTTATTGCTGTACATTTAGGTTATAGTAGTTGTGGTGGAAAAGTTAATTAGATTGAAATCGTTTGGAAGGAAAATAAAATGTTGTGAATTGGGAATTTGCTTGTTAAGGAATAAGATAAATTAAGAGGGTATATCGTCTGTTTCTTTTAAAAAGAAGAGTGCCTTGATGAAATTTAAATTGTAAGGATTGAACTAAATTTTATAATGCATTGAAGTAAATTAATATCATTAGTAATTGTAGAAATTTAATGTATTGAACAATGTTAATGGTGATTATATTAAGATAATTATTATGAACGTAATTCGTTAAGATCGAGTCATGGATAAGATTTATAATATATGTACATAAATCGATAAAAGGGGAAAATAAGAAAATTAAGAAAATTGGAACGCATAAGATGAAAGAGTTTAAAAACTTGAATTGGGATTGATGATGAATTTTATTGTAAATGTTTAGGGATCAAAATTCAAAAGGGATTGGAATATCGCTATGAAGGCGAATTTAGCTCGGATTTTCGAGGTGAGTGTGTACACCACTTACTTGCCTTTTGTTGCCTATGCATGATTAACTATATATGGTTATAATTGCGTGAATTGTTTGCGTATGTGGTTGAGATATATGGTACTTGCTTACGTTATAAGTGGCGATGTGACTTGATATTATATTGTGATTGATGGTTGGTTGATATTGAATGGATGTTGTGTAGGGCATTATTGATTGGTCATATGAGTGAATGATTGCTGGAGTTATATTAACATAAAATGTATTTTGTTGGTGATGGTGAATTGATTATATATTGATATTATGTGATTAAATGTTGAGGTGAGGTGAGTATCTTGACTTGGATACATTGAGATATGAGTTGAGTTGTGAGATGGCGAGTGTGTACTTGCATAATTGATATATAATTTAAGAAAATGTGGATGATTGTGAATTATATGAACTTGCACGAATTGGTAAATGAGATTATGAATTGTATATAAATGTCAAGTGTGATTTAGTGTGAAAAATGTTATGCTATGAATGGAAATTTTAATTTCTATGAAATGAGAATTTCGTATGATTATATGTGACTTTGATTAAATGCCATATGAACCTTTGAAATGTGATGCGACAAGAATGAAAGCATTGATTTCCATGAATTGTTAATTATGCATGAGTCTGTATATATGGCATGAAGTATGATTTATGGCATTTGATTAGATTGAGTTTAAATGATTAATGATTGAAATCATTTATTGTATGTTGACATGTGAGTTGACATGAAATATGGATGAAAGGTCATGACATGGAGTTTCATTGTATTAATGGTGTTTGGCATCAATTGAGTTTATGGGCATATAATTATATGTGCATGATTTTCATGACATTAATACATTTTTCATTGCCGAGTGAAAACTCGAAGAGAAAACTACCGAGCGAAAACTTGAAGAGAAAACTACCAAGCAAAAACCAAACAGAAAACCACCGAGCGAAAACTCGACGAGAAAACTACCGAGCGAAAACTCAAAGAGAAAACTACCGAGCAAAAACCCGAAGGGAAAACTATCGGGTGAAAGCTCGATGAGGATTATGGATATGAGATTGCATTGTGTAATTTACATTAGCATTTCACGATGCATACACATTGATGATGATTATGTATATGATATTGTATTGTGTGATTTGTGAAGTGATGATTATGATTGAGATAAAGGTTATGATGTGTGGATGCCTAATTGGTGATCATGCAATATGAGTTGAATTGTTATGAGTATGACCTTGTGCTTGTGTTTTGGTAATGTACCTTGAGTATATATTAGTTTTGTGGAGACTATTATGAATGTTGTGTCATGTTGAAAAATGTCATTATGCCAGATTATGAGGGAAATAATGTTTGATCAATGAATGAGTTTGAATTGAAAAATATGAGATTGTGAATGGTAAGGATATGTAATCTATTGAGTTGGTGGAAATGATAAATGAATTTCTATGTAGGACTTAATGGTTTAAATAATAATTAAAAGAGTTTATGCATGATTATATGCAGATTACTTGCTTGTGATTTAATTGTATAGGATTTTATGTAAGTTGTTTTACCGAGTACATTGTAAATTATTCAATGTCTTGTATTTTTGAAAACAATCCACATGTACACCTTCATTGAGCATTAGATTATCATATACATTTTTAATAATATTCACGTGTTGAAATTAATCGAAAATAAATTAATTAAACTTTAGGCGTCACACAATGTGTGGATACTTTGTAGATATATTGTGGAAACTTATAAAAAAAATTAATGTCCACAACACATCCAAAAATTGATCAATGTGTGGATGTTTTGTCGATATGTTGTGGACATTTATAAAAAAATTAATGTTTACTGTAACATCCTGGAAATTGTAGGATTTAAAATAAAATAAAAACTGCATTTATTCGGATCAAATCAGATCAATTTAGGAAAACATTTGGAAAATCAACAAACAGCACGACCATGAGCACGTCCCGTGCACATGTGGGATGATTAGCACGACCCCATGCTCATCCTGGAAAATCAGCACTTCCTCGTGTTGATTTAATTTGCAGAATGATACCGTGCACGACATATGGCACGACTCGTGCTTTAGGCCGTGTTCAGTGGGACTATACTGACTTGCTCGATTGTGTTGTCATTCCTGCCTAAATAGAACAAAGAAGCAAACAGAACAATAGAGTGAACCCTAATCTTCATCCAACAGCATGTTTGAGTCATTCAAATCGATTTTCTTAATCAAAATCAATCCCAAGTGTGAAGGTAAGTGCTCTCATATGTTCTTGGCTTAGTTTCTAAGTTAAACTTATTGCTTAACCTTACTGTTGTATGGGATTGAGTGATGTTGAGTTGCTAGAAATGTTAAGAGAATTAAGTTACAGGTAGGTAATGTTTAAACCTTGGCGTTAAGTTGAGAAAAGAGGATTATGAAGGAGTAAAGAGGAAGTTTAGTTAAAAATGCTTTTGTGATTATGCTATGGATTTGTAGAGAGCTGATTTGATGAATTGTTAGGTTGTAATTAGCTAATGGATAAGAGATTCATTATTCTCTATGGTTGTTGATTGTCTAGGAGGATCTAGACGATCGCGAGTCGATAAATTGAATCGATGAGCTTGCGGTGGAGGCGGTGCTTAGTTGCACGATCGTGTTACCTGGGTTTGTGTTTAATGAGTGCAACTTGTGTTTGATTTGGAACGACGTGTCAACTGGGAAAGCTATTGAGCACGCCCTTGTATTCATCCAACATGACCTCGTGTTGTTCCCCTGCACTTCAATTATTCAATATTCTGATTACCACTTACTGAGTATTTGTGAATACTAACCTGTTTGAATATTGAATTGTGGTGCAGATCGTAGATAGCTGCTTTTGGAATTGTGAGCTGTTGATCAAAGGCATATCGAGATTCTGTACGAGGTTCAGCTCCAATTTTTTATTCAGCTTTTGTTTTGTACAGATTTGTACATATACGTATATCTATGGTGTTTTGCTTCTGCTGATGTGTATGTGTTTTGTATAAATGGTTTTGGGCTCGAGATCGGGGTATATTATATATGAGATTTTATTTATATTTAAATTTGAGTTTACCTTATTTCTTTCATTATTTAAATGGGGCAAAAATTTAAGAATATTTGTGTTTGAATTTGAGCTCCACATTTAGTGGTATCAGAGCAGGGATTAAATTCTCTACGGACTATGCCAGTAAATGGGACATTTGTGTGTGGATTTGAAAAGATGAATTTCAAAATTTATTTTGAAACAGATGGAGTCTAGAGATGATATATCTCTTGATCATACAACAGAGACCAGAGATTCTGTAAGAGTACAGGGGTCAGGACTAGTATCCCCTATAGCTCCAGAGCAGCCTACAGTACCACCTACGATGTTTATTCTCCCATAAGACCCTATGTATGCATCATTTTAAGAGATGATGCAACGTATGATGCAAGGACAGGGACAACCTGTGATAGAAAAGGAGAAAGAAAAGGGTTCTGGGAGCAAATCGAGTTTGACGATTGATTAAAATTTTGCTGAGGTGCGAAAGCAGGGGGCAAAGGTATTCGAGGGTACAACAGATCTGGCTGAGGCCAAGGATTGGTTGACGCATACTGAGAGAATCCTCAGTAGATTACAGTGTACCCCAGAACAAAAACTGAGGTATACAACTTCACTACTAGAGAAATTAGCCTAGAACTGGTGGGAGATGGTTCTAAAGAGTCAGAAAGCTCCTCCGATATGGACTTGGGATGATTTCCTGAGGAAATTTACTGACAAATACACTCCTCAGATGCATCTGACGAAGAAAAGATAGAGTTTGTGGAGTTGAAGCAGCGAGACAGATCAGTTGCAGATTATGAGGCAGAGTTCACACGACTATCTCGGTACGCTTCAGAGGATGTTGATACGGACCAAAATAGGAGAGATAGGTTTGAGAGGGGCTTGAGATATGCAATTAGCAATAGGATTGCATTGAAACCTCAGACCTATGAGATCTTGATTGAGGCAACTCTGAGAGCAGAGGAGTTAGAGACTGAGGATGACAAGAAAGAAAATAGAAAAGAAGGCAAACGACAGACAACATCAAACTCCAGTGCTTAGAGGTCGTAGAAAAAGAAGAAAAAGTTTGACTCCAGACCACCGTGAGAGACAGGTGGTGATGTCAGTCGATAGTCAGGGTGAGGAGGTGAGAGGAGTAGTTTCACCAGACCTCCTGTTTATTTGAGGGATACATCTGGCAGGGATACCAGACTGTTGTATTACAGGTGTGATCAACCGAGACATTTTGTCAGAGACTCTCTACAAAGACCGGGATCTCAGGGAGTCAGTGAATCTAGACAAAGTAGTGCGGGTGAAGCTTGTACTACAACAGCTAGTGGCAATGGCAGAGGTAGAGGTGGACGCGGTTCAGGGTCTACTTCTAGAGGGCGATCAGCCTCCAGGGGTGGAGCTAGTGATTTAGGTACAACGGGTACTGCTGGTGGTTCCACAACACCGACAGGGTCATCACCACAAGCTAGAGTATATGCTATGAGCCGAGTGAGGCTGCAGAGGATCCGAATGTCATTACTGATATGATTTTTATCTTTACTTACCCTGCATTAGTACTGATTGATCCAGGATCCACATGTTCTTTTGTAAGAAAGAGTGTTATAGAACAGATAGGTGGTAGTATCGAGCAGTTAGGGTATACAGTTGATGTATCTATGCCTACAGGTAGTATTGTGATGGTGCGACACATTCTATGTCATTGTGAGTTGAGGATTGGCGAGTCGACGTATATGGCAGACTTGATTATTTTGAGGATGACTGAATTTGGTATCATCCTAGGGATGGATTGGCTATCCAGAAATTGGGCCATGGTTGACTGTTACACAAAGGAAGTCATTATTGAGGTTGATGGTGAGCGACGGGTATTGTTAGTTGGTGAGAGAAAGGTTGTTCCTACTTGCCTTATTTCCGTTGTAGTTGCAGCGATGTTGATTCGGGAGGGATGTGATGCCTATTCAGCGTCAGTGATTGACGTGAATCAGCCTAAATTAGAGGTACAAGAAGTACCTATTGTACGTGACTATCCTGATGTGTTTCCTAACGACTTACCAGGTTTACCCCTACAACTCAACAGTTGCCATCCTGTACGGTGCAATAGATATTGGTGCAGTACCTGGTATCATCTCTATCTAATCAAATGCTAATTTAGAATAATTGGTCACTACTTTGGATTAATCACATGCTCTTAACTAATTACATTGCCATTTCTATCATAATCACAATAGATCTCTTTCAAGTAATTAATCACAACATATCCAAACTATCATTCATCAATAAGCACAATCAAATAATCAACATTCACACAAAATATATTTCATTCAACTCAAAGCTTCAAACACCATTCAAGAAAACCAAACATAGAAACTATTTACATCATAAGAAGTTCCCAACTAGAATTTAGCCACACATGGCTAAAAGAAAACACAAACCAGATAAAATGAAAGAAGCCATGGATGTTCAGAGAAAAATCTTTAAGAAGAACTCTTCCTTGCTTCCTCTCTTCAATGCCAAGCTCCCCCAAATTCTGTATCCAACCTCCTCTATATGCCCATCCATGCCAGCTCTTTAGGCTCCCACTTTTCCAACAAAAGATAGTGCCTGCAATCCTGGAAAACATCTATTCTTTTTGTCCCCTTTTAAATCTCTCTTTTTCCCTTATTTAATTGATTCAATTGGAGGGCAATTTTGACTAGAGAAAGTGTCACATTTGACATCAGCCAAAACACCAAACGTGACTCAAATGAGTCACGTTCGTGGTGTGTTTTCTGTCCAAACTTTTCCAACTTTGCTTCCTCACATCGTTTGGGATCAGGGTGAGTCACGTTCGTGACTCACCTTCTGATCACATGTCCATTTCCTCGTTGGTTGATCACGATCGTGGCATTGATAGCCTCGATCGTGATGGCCTTTCTGCCAAGGAATGCATCCATGTCACATTCGTGACTCTTGATCATCACGAACGTGATGCGTCTTCTATCCACACTATTCTTCATCTTGGTTGGGTCACGAACGAGACTTGGTGAGTCTCGAACGTGACCTGTCTTCTGTCCGAACTGGTCTTGATGATCACGAACGAGACTTGATGAGTCTCGAACGTGATGTGCCTTCTATTCTCTTGGGACCAAAACCTTGCTTCAGTGTCGATCGTGGCACTGGTGAGTCACGTTTGTGACTCACCTTCTGGACATACTTGTTACCTCATACATACGAGTCACGTTCGTCACTCAAATGAGTCACGTTCGTGACTATGTTTCTGCCCAAACTTGCAAGTTTTGCATATATTCTTTTCATAACTTGCATGACAAGGTATATCATTATACCTTTCATTTGATCCTTTAAACTCCATTTCGTATTGGCGATTCCCATGTTCAAGTCCCCAAAATAGCTTCTGCTCGATGTGCTGCGATTTTTCCATCAAAATATAGTACATCTTCACATTCCTTGAATACAACCTAGATAAAACCAAAATGTGAATAAGCTTGCGAAAACATATATTTTATCTACTAAATAAACATGAAAATGTACTATCATATGAATGAAATAAATGTGTATAATTAGCCCTATCACGGAGTTTTCTAAGTCTAACGGGTTACTATCGTCGATTTATTGAGGATTTTTTAAGGATAGCTAGATCGATGACTTTATTGTTGAGGAAGAATGTTTTGTTTGCCTGGAGTGACAAATGTGAAGAAACTTTTAGCGAATCGAAGAAAAGATTGGTCGAGACACTAGTGTTGATGTTACCTTCACAAGAAGGTGGATTTGTTGTGTATACAGATGCATCTGGTGCTAGGTTAGGTGGAGTATTGATGCAGCATGGCAGAGTTATTTCTTATACTTCATGTCAGTTACGACCGCATGAGACTAATTACCCAACACGCGATCCAGAGTTAGCAACGATCATTCATGCTTTGAAGGTTTGGCGGCATTATCTATACGGGAAGACTTTTTAGATTTCACTGATCATAAAAGTCTCAGGTTTATTATGACACAGAGAGAGCTGAACTTTCAACAAAGGAGATGGATAAAGTTATTGAAGGATAACGACTGCACGATAGAATATTATCCTGGAAAAGAAAATGTAGTTGCAGATGCTCTGAGCAGGAAAGAGAAAAGGGATCATGACTCAGTTACTTATATAGCAGAGTCTCTATTTGCCTTATGTGAGCTATGCGTGCAGTTAGATCTGATTGAGGATAAGATGTTGGCAAACATTAGAGTTCGACCACAGATGAGGGACTTGATTGTATCGAGACAGATGGAGGATGATCATTTGATGCAAATCAAGAGAAAAGTTGAAAAGGAAAAAGTGACTACTCTGCACCGACTTGATGATGACGGTGTGTTGTATTATCGAGAGAGGCTATGTGTTCCAGACATTGCAGAGTTAAAGATAGAGTTGATGACAGAGGCTCATTCTTCACCTCTATCGGTTCATCCTGCCAGTACAAAGATGTACCGAGATATGAGAGATTTGTACTGGTGGGTACATATGAAAAGAGACATAGCCGATTTTGTTTCTATATGTTTCCCTTGTCACCAGATCAAGACAGAACATCAGGCACCAGTTCGAAAGTTGAGACTGTTAGAGATTCTTGAGTGGAAGTGAGAGAAAATCATTATAGATTTTGTGATTGGTTTACCAAGGACATTACGACATCATGATGCTATCTGGGTGATTGTGGATCGTTTGACAAAATCAGCTCACTTTTTATCTATCCAACAAGATTATACATTGGATAGGTTAGTCGAATTGTATGTTGCTGAGATTGTCAAATTTCATGGTGTTCCTACTTTTATTGTGTCTGATCGTGACCCTAGGTTTACATCGCGATTCTAGTAGAGTTTTCAGGATGCGATGGGTACTCGTTTGAGGTTTAGCATGGCTTTCCATGCTCAGACAGATGATCAGTCGGAGAGGACGATTCAGACAGTTGAGGATATGCTCCGAGCCTGTGTGTTAGAGTTCAAAGGTAACTGGGATGATCATTTGTCGTTGGTTGAGTTTGTATACAATAATAGCTATCATTCTAGTATCAGGATGGTACCTTATGAGGTTCTGTATGGTAGACGGTGTCGGAATCCAGTATACTGGAATGTGGAGGGTTTACGTCAGATAGAGGGACCAGAGTTGGTTTAGTAAACCCTAGATAAAGTGAATATAGTGAAAATATGTGTTCAGGTAGCCCAGGATCGTCAGAAGAGATATTACGATCGTCATCACCGAGAGATTGAGTATGTTGTTGGTGACAGGGTATTCTTACGGGTTTCGCCCTGGAGAGGTGTTATCAGATTTGGGAGACGAGGAAATTTAAGCCCTATGTATATCGAACCATATAAGATTACTGAGAGGGTGGGACCACTAGTGTATTGGTTGAGACTACTGGTAGAGCTATCCCGATTATATGATGTGTTTTATATTTCTATGTTGAGATGGTACTGATCTGATCCTAACCACGTGTTGAATGCTCCTGAGATAGAGATTTCAGAGGAGATGACCTATCGGGAGGAGCCAGTTGAGATTTTAGACCGATAGTTGAGATGGCTAAGGAATCGAGAGATTCTGATGGTATTGGTGAAATGGAGTTTTCATTCACCAAAAGAAGCAACTTATGTGGTTGAGTCAGATATGAGACGACAGTATCCATATCTGTTTCCAAACTTGACTTCTGGTACTTGAGGTATGATTGTGATTTTTAGGTTTGATTTGATGTTAGGATGATGAATTGAGTTGTGATTTTAAGTTTGGAAAATACTTAACTTGATTTCGTTTGTGAAAATGAAGGACAGAGCTTGATTCAGTGATGCGGTATATTTGGAGTTTTCAGAGGATGTTTACGGTATGTTTTGGTATTACAGGTCTGTTTTGAGTGCATGGTATGTTCAGTTTGTTGCTGGAAATTGACTTGTACATATGGTTTATGTAAGTGAAAATGTAACATATCCGAAAATCTTTTCGATTTGATCTATTTGCAATTTTGGGGACGAAATTTCCTAAGTGGGGGAGAGTTGTAATATCCTAAAAATTGTAGGATTTAAAATAAAACAAAAACTGCATCTATTCGGATCAAATCGGATCGATTTAGGAAAACATTTGGAAAATCAGCAGAAAGCACAACTATGAGCATGCCCGTGCTCATGTAAGATGATTAGCACGACCCCGTGCTCATCCTAGAAAATCAGTACGTCCTCGTGTTGATTTAATTTGTAGAATGATACCGTGCACAACAGAATAGGACCTCATGCTGAGATTTCACAACACGATGTGCGGCACGACCCGTGCTTTAGGCCGTGTTCACTGGGACTACATTGACTTGCTCAATTCTATTGTCATTCCTGCCAATACAGAACAAAGAAGCAAGCAAGACAATTGAGTGAACCCTAATCTTCATCTAGCAGCGTGTTTGAGTCATTCAAACCGATTTTCTTAATCAAAATCAATCCCAAGTGTGAAGGCAAGTGCTCTCATGTGTTCTTGGCTTAGTTTCTAAGTTAAACTTGTTGCTTAACCTTGTTGTTGTATGGGATTGAGTGATGTTGAGTTGCTGGAAATGTTAAGAGAATTAAGTTACTGGTAGGTAATGCTTAAACCTTGGTGTTAAGTTGAGAAAAGAGGATTATGAAGGAGTAAAGAGGAAGTTTAGTTAAAAATGCTTTTGTGATTATGTTATGGATTTGTAGAGGGCTGATTTGATGAATTGTTAGGTTGTAATCAGCTAATGGATAAGAGATTCATTATTCTCTATGGTTGTTGATTGTCTAGGAGGATCTAGACGATTGTGAGTCGATAAATTGAATCGGTGAGCTAGCGGTGGAGGCAGTGCTTAGTTGCACGTATATTGAGGTAAGTGGTCTCCACTTACGATTAGGGGTGAGCAAAAAAAACCAAATCGACCAGTCCAAACTGAAACCAACCCGAACCAAACCGCTTTTATTGGTTTTTTGGCGGTTTGGTTTGGTCGCGGTTTGGAATTTTTCCAACCCGCCATGGTTTAGTTTGGTTTCGGGTTAGAGGATTTTCAACTCGCCAACCCGACCAATTCAAACCGCTAAGAGTGGTCTGGTTTGGTTTGGTCTGCAAGAAATGATTGGTTTAGTTTGGTTTGTCATTTTCCCAACCTGCCACAATTGGTTTGGTCTGAAAATCACCTCCCAACCCGACCAACCCGACTATTGCTCACCCCTACTTACGATCTTTATGATTAAGAGTATCGAGTAGTTTTGTAACTGTTTTCCTTAATTAAGTATCATAATACTTAATATATAATCAAAAGAAGAATGAAAAGCTTAAAAGCTTAAAGAATGAGAACAAAGAATTTAAATGCTCATAGATATGTGTTATGTGTGATTAACATGTATAGCTTGATGTGATTCTGAGCTTATATTGATGTGAGCATGGATTGTGATTGTGTTTCGTATGCTCTTTTTGATTTATATGTTGTTGGATAAAATGTAATATACATTTATATGTTTTGATAATGTGCTAAATTGATAATGTGTTAAATTGATAAACATGTTAAGAATTACATTTGTTTTGATATTGTGCTAAATTGATAAATATGTTAAGAATTATATTTGT
>CANYCX011656202.1:0-11498 GCA_948193385.1 Breynia disticha f. nivosa | reverse complement strand
CTTAGCTTTTCAAATCTGGATTTCTGCAATGGTTTTGTCATAATATCTGCAACTTGATCTTTTGACCTACAGTACTTCACTTAAATCTCTCCATTAGCTCCAGCTTGTCTGACTGCATGATACTTGACTTTAATGTGCTTTAATTTTCCATGAAGAATTGGATTTTTTTTACCATAGAAATTGCAGCCTTGTTGTCCATGTTTATAATCATAGGCTCATCAAAATCTAACTCCAAATTATTGAATAACTTTCTCAGCCAAAGAGCTTGATTTGAAGCATTAACAACAGCCACATATTCTGCTTCAGCAGAAGATTGA
This sequence comes from Breynia disticha f. nivosa, assembly GCA_948193385.1. Taxonomy (NCBI): domain Eukaryota; kingdom Viridiplantae; phylum Streptophyta; class Magnoliopsida; order Malpighiales; family Phyllanthaceae; genus Breynia; species Breynia disticha. Next base: position 11,181 of record CANYCX011656202.1, on the reverse strand, counting down.
GCAACAATGTCTTGCTTTTTTGAATTCCATGAAAATGCTCCTAAACCACACAAAAAAACATAACTTGATGTACTCTTTAAGTCATCTCTGTCATCTACACTTCCAGCTTAGTCAGAATTAGAGTATCCCTGCAATTTGCCTTTATCCACTAGCTTATACTATATTCCAATAGTATACAGCGATCAAACTTTTGGTCACAAATTTTGCTGAATTTTGCAGTATTCGAATTTTCGAGGTTTTTGATTTTGGAATATGACGATCTTAGAAATAAATAAGCATTCCTTCAAATATATTAGTTTAACTTAGTCAATTTTACTTCTTATAGTTTGCTTTAGACAATTTTTCTTTTACATTCTTATATTTTTTATTTTTAAATTATCAACTTTCAGTACAAATTAACATTTATTATTCATTTTTCTTCCGTTATTTTGCTATTTCATTTTACTTTTCTAAATGTTGTCTCATTGGATTAATCTTTCAATTTGTTGTTTAAACTCGTATGTTTTGGGAGTTGGATTGGAGATTTACGTTTAAATTACTTAAATCAATCAAACCGATCAACTTAAATCAGTTTATTTGGTTTGGTATGACAGTCGAATTTGGGAGTATAGCACTCAAAACCGTTTTACACTCAAGAAGACCAAAAGATTCATTATTGTCTTGGTCTCCTCTAGTAGACTTACAGTATACCACACGACAAGGTATGTGGATAAACTACTACAGAACCCTCCGTTTCAGCCTTTTTTTTTTTTCTTAATTGTTACAAGACAAGTCCGAACGCCTTATTTCAAAATTCCCTATGGAGTTCGTCGCAAATCGTCCCTCATTATTAAGGTCGTCGAAAACATGCATATCGACGAAATATAAATATATAATTAGAAATGACAATATAAAAAATTTATTATAAACATAAATATGATTATATAAAATATGAAAGTATAGAATAAATGAAAAAAGAGTACAATGGTGAATTTAAACTAAACGGAATAAAAAGTAAATGAACTCAATAAAGTAAATTAAAACAGAATTAAAATCAAGTACGAAAATCAAAGGAGGTAAAAACTCAATAATAATAAAATCTAGTCAAGATATTTTCCAATTAATTCATTAGTTTGATCATTGACGCTAAAGGTTAATTTATTGCAGCTTGATAAAAAAGGTTATAGACACCGGCAAACGCTCAAGCGTCCAATGTCTACTTAATTTATCAATATTCCCGAGACACCTCGATTGGAATATTTCCCTAGTCTAAAAATAACCCCCAAGACACCTCGATAGAATTTAATTTCTTGACTGCATTAGTAATTATAGAAACTTAATTCCTGACTAACAAATTCTAGACACTTAGATTCATTTAAGCCAGATTACTCAATTCCATCAATAATAAGACAACACTTCATTGACATTATTATTAATTTGCTACCAAATTGTCAAGAAAAATATGAAAACCCACAATTTTTAACTAGCAATATATTATCACAATAATTAAATCAAGTGGTCATCTCAACCTAATTACTATGACAATAATAAAACCTAATAAAATAGGAATTGAATAAATATTAAGATTCAATAAATAAATTCAACACAAAAGTCTCAAAAACATTGAATTAATCCAAAAAATATCTCAACTAGGATAAGGTTTTAATCTAACATACTTAATATAACACAAATCATAATTCTAGGATGAAAATAGGAATATAGTACCAATTTATCTTCAACAATTCAAGAAATCCCTAAGAAAAGAGCTCTCCAATAGTGGAAATTGATGAAAAGATTGGATAAGTAGTGATGGAAGCCTCGGAGATCGTGCGTGAAGTGAAAATAGTGAAGCAAATCTTGAAAATTCTTGAAAGCTTCAAGAAAAATTGCCCCTTTGCAGCGTGGATTGAAAAATATGTGAAGAGATTCTTCAGAATTGTGTAGAGACAGCCATAGTGGCTGCCAATGATGGCTTTTATACGTGGGTAAGTTTAATTGGGCTCTCCTTGCTCAAAAGACACTTTACCAACCCTAAAACACAACTGGGCCACGTGGTCCAACTCTTTTTGGTAGGTTTGACCTGCTTCTTTAAAGTCAACCCTCACTTTAATTGATGCAAATTTTTGCAAGCGTTTTCCTTATAATAGCATGCCCATGTCGTCTTCCTCTGATTCAGACATTATGCTTTTTCAACACTTTAGTCCTCTAGCATTCGATCTTTCTTTCCTCAATTCTAAATAAAATAAGTCTAAATCAATCCAATAAATTCTTAAACACTTGAATCACATAGTTACTCCAAAAATATTAAATGCAACACAAATATGCACAAATAACGACATGAATTACACCTAAAATCGTGTCTAAAATTCAACCTATCAAATACCATTAAACAAATTCTTATATGTTAACACCTACATAAAAAAGGAAACACAATAACAACGTAAAAATTAAATTAATGTTAGAAAAATTTAAATTAAGAAACAACATCAAAAAGCTTAAGAACAAGGAAAGAAGTAAAAGAGTTGTGAAGATAAGAAATACCTCGGGTTATTAGTGCATATAAACAATTGTTTACACAAAAAATTAGCCAAAGATCAGATTATGGAAGCTAGGGACCAAGCAATAAATCCAGGGATATGACCAAGAAAATAAAAAAACTTTCAGCCCCTGACTCTATTTATCTTCGTTTGAACTCCCAATTTACAGTTTACTTTTCCAGTCTCTAATCTACATTTTCAACCACTCTCTGTTGGAAAAAATCGTCGATCCCTGGCCATGTTCTTTGGTCACTACCCATATTTTCTACTGTCTCAACATCCATTTCAGCTCCCGGTTTGCAATCTGCTTCTCCAGCCATCAATCTACATTTTTTGTACTTGTCCTCTGGAAAGAACATTCGACCCCTGACCTGCATTGTTGTCTTCTTAATTTTTGCTCTCTTTTAATTTTTTGTTATTTATTTCCATTTCCCAATACTTTATTTTCATGTTCTACAATTGTTACTTCTATTCCAAATAAGACTGATAAAAAATCCACCAAACCAACCAAAATGACCACCAACCGACCAAACCAAATCAAAATTTAGGATAGCCACTAGAAGTTGATAGGTTGATGGTTAGATTTAGAGCAATCCACGAGGAGAGGTTTGGTTGGTGATTTTGATTTCTCAAAATCCACTCCCAACTGAACTGATATATCATCCACTTATCTTAAAGAAAACTTAAGTATATATCATTGATATGACCATTTATGCACATTTAATCCCTTCATTTTCTAGTCCATTCTCATGTTATTGTATAGTTAAAACTTGTAAACTTGAGATGTTTTACACATTTTCAGTTTTATCTAGGTGCATTGCGAAAGCATGAAAATTAGGCTTCGATTGGATGAAAAGACAGCACATCGAGTGGGAGCATTTCAGAAGCATAAATTTGTGAGTCACTTAGCTTAGTCAGGAGCTTAATTTGTTGGCCAATGTGGACATCTTGATCATTCAATTGCAATCAATGGAATGAAGATACACTTGATTCACGACACCTTTTGATGACCAGAATGGCCATCACGTTCGTGACTAAAGCAAGTCACGAATGGTTATGGCCAAACAAGCAAATGTGGCACTCCTTGAACATGATAACTTGGGTTAGAAACTATGTTACGTCGTGACTAATTAGCATCACGAATTGTAGCCTTAAATGAGCCAAACGTGACTCATCTTTTGTAGCAAAAATTCAAGCCAAAATCAAGTCACGAACGTGACAAGTTTGTGCCACGAATGGGAGATGAAAAAGGGCCATTCGTGGCTCATGAATGTTGAGGAAAAATGGAGGTAGAAGGGCAGTCATGAACTTGACTTAATCAAGTCACGAATGAAGATTACTTTGGGCAAAATGTGACTCAATTTGAAGAACATTTTGGCCAACAAAACTTAGTCACGGACGTGACTAACTTCAGTCACAAATTGGATTTGATAAACAAGCAAATGTGACACCAAAAAGATGAGCAAATTGTGGGCAAAAAGCAAGTCAAAAATGTGATTTGCTTAGGTCACGAATTGGAGGCTTCAAAGTATCATTCGTGACACACTTTGGAGGTGGATTTATTGGCCAGAAGCATAGCAACGAACGTGACTAATGTGTGTTACAAATTGTGGCCTGAATGCGGCAGTCGTGACTCATCCAAAACATGTCCAAAAAGCCCTTAAGTGAGGAACATAAGTGGGGGCATTTAAGACTTTTCATGGAAGCCAAAAAGGAGCATATAAAAGGGGTTATTTTAGGGTTTTAAGGGATCTTTTTTGCTGAGTTTTGGAGGAGAGAAATCAAGAGCTTCACAAGGGTTTTCCTTCTTTTCTTCTTTTCACAAATTCCCACTTCGTTCGGATGTCTTAAATGTAAATAGAGGCTTTTGCTTGGTTTATTTGATGGATGATTGAGGATTTTGTCTTAATGTATTATATTTGAATGAAAGAATGAATGTTTATTTAAATTCTTGTAATGAATGAATGACTATATATGCAAGTATGATTAATCGTTATTAGTGGCCGTATTCTTGAGTCATGAAAGCCTAGGTTTAAGGAGGGCTAAATCATTGAATTGATCCAATGTCAAAAAATCACTAAAGTGACAACTAGGATTAGATATTCATTGCTTCCAACTAACTGATTGCATCTTAAGAATGATTAATTATGTTTGCACATTGCTTGTTTGTTACTAGTAGTCTTAGCCCAGAGTTGCATAAACATGGGGTTGGGAAGGCTAATTTAATTAGTGTTAGTGTTCAATTAGATAGAAATATACCTATTGATCCTAATGTGTTCGATGAAATGCCTAGGTTACTATTGCCTTGCTTAGTTTAGTGTATCACAAAAGTAGAGCACTTGCTAGGTTTAAGGACGCAATTTTGAGCATCCTGAAAGGGACTCAAAATCCTTTTGAAATTATCCTTCTCTCACTTTTCGAGGGTTTCGAGGTTTTGTGGCTTCCTTTGAAATTATCTCTCTTCACAAGCCGCATGTGTTTAAGAGCTTCAACATCTATTTTTTCTATTGAGTACGATCGTAACCCTGAAAAAAATACGCCACAATACTTTGCTACTTAGGTGGAAAATTTTCCCACACAACAGCCTAGCTTTGCAGCCATAAGTTTGTTCGAAATTCACCGCAAGAGCAATACCAAAGTGGAAATGAATACTCTTTTTGAAAAAAATATAGCATTGTCAAGTCAAAGTTTGTCAATTTGTCTGTGTCATGTCTCCCAAGCAATGAACTCATTAGCCTTTTGTAATATAATTGCACGTATGCTTGATGGACATTGAAGATATTGGACACCCCTACTTTGAACTTGAGCCCCACAGTCTTACACAATTCGTTCCAAAAAGTGCCCTTATCAAAGGTAATCATCATTGGGTCTTAGCTAAAATTTGTGCTTCCGTCTTCATACACACTATAAGCAAGTCCAAACTCATTGAACCCCATCGTTTTTTCCATCCTACCAATTCTGAATGATATAAAACTATTCTCATGTTCTCCCCAATCAACATTGAAAGTGCACAACATTTCACATAACAACAATTCAAAGTGGATATCCCTGTTCATCTAAAAACTCTACACAATCCACAATCCATAATTCCACATAATACATGTCCTTTCACTCCTAGATCATTGAGCAAGTCAATTTCTATTGTTTTCTCTACTCCAAAGTTCAATTTTGACAAAATTTCATACCTCACTTTTGCCTTAGAGGTTGACTCAAAGTAGAGGAAGATGTGGCTTTTATTGATCTTGGGATGTTAGGGAAGCTTTTTCTTAGTAGGTTTCTTCTTGGGTGGTGGTGGTGGTGGAGAGTCCTCCTCTTCTAATACCCTTTCCTTTCCCTTTTTCTTTGAATATACTTGAAACTCTCGTTATGTCATTTCTTCACAAATATTTGACAATAATTCCAAGCTTTTGACAAGAAATATAAGAAAGTTTCACTCAAAATGTTAGTAAAAGAAATAGAGGTAAAATGGAGGAAAAGAGGAGAGATGGTTTGTCTTGTGATGGAAACAAAAAGAGTAATTTTAGAGAATAAAAAAGGAATGGTGTGTGGTGTAATGCCCACCAACTTTGCTGCATACATTTAACTCATTAGCCTTTGTCTTGCTCACCTTTTAGAGCCATAAAAATTTAATTTGAACATCCTTCACAATGTGTCAGAACTTTTAAGAAAACAACAAACTTGTCTTCCCAAAGTTTGACTAAATCATGTGAGCTTTAGGCGGAGAACAAACTTGTTCAGTTTAGGTTTCTTGATAATTACTTTTTATTTTCCATCACTAAGTTTAATGTGTTATGTGGTTTTTTGAATGAGGATGATATTTATGATCCTAGCTACATTCACGCATTTTGTGACTATCCTCCTTATTTTTATGAGTTTTTGCTTTATTTGAAGTGGTCTATTGACCCCGAGCCCTATCATAATAAATCCAAGGGTGTTACTTTGTAACGTTCGCATTGGCAGATGTTACATAGGGTTCTCGCATTAAACATTTCTGGGAGGAAAGACCCGAGCACCATTCTTTTCAAACTCAAATTGTTTTTAATATGGTGCTCGGAGAATAATTATCACGTGAATATAGGATACTTTTTGTGCATACAATTTTTAAAAGTCATACCAAATAAGTCTATGTTTGCGGGACATTTGATTACATACCTTGCCATACAATTGTGTGATTTTGATCTGTTAAACAATGAATTAACCGAGCTTTCCTGTACAGAGACATTAGACTATGAGGCATTATGCAGGATGCAATTAACTCAGTGCACTATGCTGGAGTATGAGTTCTGTTCTGCAAAATTTGCTCTGGATTTGGTCACCAGTGATTCAAGAGATCTACTTGACCATTTGAACAGGATGGATGGACACAATGATGCAAACCATGGGCAGGAGCATAACTTGAATGGAAAGAAAACTGTGCAACCTAATGAAACATCAAAGATTACCACACAGGCAACACGACGATGACTGAGACACAGAGAAGCATCTCTCTCCCTACACTCTTTAAATTATGTTTTCTTGATTCATAATGAGGACATTGTGTTGCTTTAAGTGTGGGTTAGGGAAATTGCATTTGAATGCCATTGCATGTAGGTTGTTTAGGGTGTTTATATGTTGACATGTTTTCTTATTAGTATGTTGCATTTGCTTGCATTGCATTCATTTCACCACTTAAAACAAATGTCTTAATCAAACTTTGTGTCGATTTGAAATTGAATGAAAGAAATTCGACTTTTCTTTATTGACTCTTTTAAAAATCTTTGTGAATTCAATTTACATTCTTTGAGTATTTGGAGTTTAACCTTGAACAACCCCCAGTACAAGAACTGATAGAGTAACGAGCTTCACACAAAACCTTTGTGAGAATTTTGAGCCTTATTTTTGTTAATTGTGTGAGTTTGCCAATCACAAAAGATGAGTAACGAGGTTTGCTATCAACTTCTTTTTCACAATAGTTTTTTAACTTGAGGAATGAAGATTTCTGACATGACAAGAGACATTTTTGTTAAACTATTTGAAAAGAACCTTTTTCTTTGTTTTCTCCACTTTTTTAGTTGCAAATTAACCTTAGTTTACCCTTTTGAGCCTTTAACCTTTCTCCTTGATTTTAAACCACGTTTTAGACTATAAACATATGCTTTGTTGGAAACTCTCTGTTTGTAACCTTGTCTGGAGATCATATCAATCTCATGTGCTAAGTCATGAATATGAGTTTTGGTTTATGGTGTTGATGTGTTGAAAGCCTTAATTTTGTTCATGTTGTTTTGAAAATAAAAGTAGGCAACTGTAGAATGAATGAAAAATGCAAGAAATGTTGGTAGAGTTGCCTGGATGTAATTGAAAGTATGAATTGAGGTTGTTATAGTTAAAATATTCGATTGCTGTGAAAATAAAAAAAGAAAAAAAATAGATTGATGAAGAAAAGTAAAGAAAAGGAAAAAAAGAGAAGAAAAAGAAAAGAGAAAAGAAGAGGAAAAGACAGTAAGAAAATCAGAAAGAGAGCAACCTTTTTAGCAAATTAAAAGGCTAGGCTTGTGTAAAATTTGGGACACCATGTTTTTTACTTTTGTGCTAAATTCATTACTTGCATAATGTGATTTGATTGTTGTTTGGATCTCTTGACTTATGATTGTTTTGTTTAAACCCCTTAGACACGTTACAAGCCTATGAAAGCCCTCTTTGATTGGTTATTTAATTTCTTGAGTTATTGTCTTAGTTGAGATTAATTGAATGTCAAGCCTTGAGAAATAATTTTTGTTGATTGGTTGAGTGAAAACACTGCACCTCTATACACTAATTGAGAGATTGAGCAAAACTTATGACGGTGTCATTTTGTTGCTCTAGAGGGGGCCCTACCAGTGTGGAGACTTGCCTATTTGATGAGTCCACCGTCATTACGATGGTTGTATTCTTTATTAAGGTTCTATTGCACATTGGTTTGAGTTGTTTTGAGCAATGGTTGAGAAGGAATTGATTGAGAAAATTGGACTATTTCCTTAGTTTTAACTTGATACATTTTTGAGGACAAACATCGTTTTAAGAGTGGGTAGTTTGTTAGGTTGCATTTCATGCATGTATTTAGCTTTTAAATTGTCTTTGTTTAGCATGCGTTGCATGTTTTATTGTTCAAATTAGTTACATTTTTTGTTTCATGTCTCAAGTTTACGTTGATGCCATTTTGGATGTTTTAGCTCAAAGATTGGACTTAGAAAGCTTGACGGAAAATTGACTAGCCTTTTTTGCTGAGAAACAGTGAACAACGCGTAGTGGATTGAAGAATACGCATGGTCGCTACTACGATGCGTAGTGAAGAACGCATGCCGAACGTGAAGTACGCGTGGTCGTGCCCACCACACGTACTATCGATTCCACCACGCGTCAACTCCTGACCCGCTTGAACAGAAGAGGAGGAGGATTTAGGTTTTGATTAACTAATTTTTGTAACAAGTTTAGAACAGTTTTTCTCTCGATAGTCGTCAAGAACAGAACTTAGCAAGTCATTTTTTGATTCTGCAGGTTATTATTATTGTAGAATGTTTGTCACTATGAGCAGCTAGATTCTCTCTTTAGTTTTGGTATTTTAAAGTCTTACTCTGGTATTTTTCATGAGATTCTGAACATATTTCTATTAGTATTATTACTGTATTTACCTCTATCCTGTGTTTGATTCTGTGTTGTTGATTTGATGTGGGTAGTTGAGATGATAACATAGTATTAGTCTATCAGTTGTAGAGTCTATGCAGGTTCTAGAAGGGGGGTGTTGAATAGAGCTTGTTCACAAATCGACCTTTCTTGCGTAAATGTAAAGAACAAAGACAAAGAACACAGAATTTATAGTGGTTCGGATCAATCCTACTCCACTACCTAAGTTCCTCACTTAGGATTTTCAACACTCACTTCTATTTCTTGATTTTCTGCTCACCAAGAGCCTCTTTACACGCTTAAATTCCGGCTCAAGCTACCTTACAAGTGATTTGACTTTTGGCTCAAATCAACCTACCAGAGACAACCTATTCTGAACAAACAAACAAGTTTAATCTACTTGTGCAAAGAGTACAATAAGAAAACAATGAAAGCTTTTGGATTTTTGCACACTAGAGAATAAGAGAGTTGAGAGCTTTTGTTTTTAAGCTTGTAGTATTTTCTGTGGAGTTGTGTTCTTGGTACCTCACTCTCTTTCTTCAGCTTGCTTAAATAGAGGCACAAAAGATTCTTCTCTTTCTGATTTGAAAAGGCCCCTGCAGAAACACTTTGGTCGACTAACATTGAAGTTACTCGACTAAAAAATTCATAGTTGGTCGACTAATATTTAGTTACTCAAGTAAGATAATTTCAGAACCAAACTGTCTAAAATCCAAACTCAGTTTACTCGAGTAAATGATCTCTTGGTCGACTAAAATTTTTGTAATTGGTCGAGTAATAATTTGTTACTCGAGTAAAGAAGTTGCAGAACAGAACTGTCTTAAATCCATCTTATTTTACTCGAGTAGTTATTCCTCTGGTCGACTAAAACTTTACCTGCAGCCCACAATGTTCAAATTCAAATTTTCTCAGCTTTTGTGCTGCCCAAGGTCCACTCACAAAAAGTAGAGTCCACTCACAAAAAGCAAACGGCTTTTTGTCTCCAAGTTGGTCGACTAAACATATTTTTGGTCGACTAATTTCACCTGACTTGGCAAACTAACCATTATTCAAATTTTCAATTTTTCATTTCGCGCTCTTGAACATCCTAGACACCACTTAGTCGAGTAACATATATGTTGTTCGACTAATATGGTGAACTATCCATTTTATCACCAAAATCTAATCCCAAGTCGGCCCATTTCGATCTAAGTTGTCTCATCAACCTGTGGACAATATTTATCAAGTTCATTCATTTCAAATCATTATCAAAACATAGAAAGGACGTAATGTTCACCGCCATTGGTGCAACAAAACCTTCTAACCTTCAAAAAGAAGCCCTAGAATCATCAGAGGAGGAAGTTAAACCAGTATTTCAGTAAGAAACAACTAAATTTTTGCAAGAATCACAGCCAAGTTGCTAAGGTAAGCTTATTTAGTTGTTTTATAAGTGAATATATGAAGGTTAGCTTCTGAGATATAGGTTTGATAGGTTTGAACTGAAGTTGAGTTCTGAAAAACATGTATTTAAGTAAAAAAGAGCTTGATTAACTTAATATACATGATTTAGATCAATGAAGAACATGAATTGATTGGTTTTATGAAGATTAGTTCAGGTAGAAGGTTTCTGAGAAATGAAAAATGCGAGCTAAGAATGGTGTTTGATAATTCTAAGTGGAGAATTAATGTAGATATGGATAGTTAACAACATATATGTGATTAATTTCGTACAGGAGGATCTGTACGACGAGTGAGAGGATTTTGAGTCATTGTTTAGAGTGCCAATTTTACTTACTTTCGAGGTAAGTGTTCTTACGCTTACTATATTGATTCGTAAATCTATTCTTAAAGTTTAGTTAAATGCAATACAATATGGCCTATAATGATCTTTTGAGATTGCTAGAGTTAGACGAATCAATATTGAAAATGAATCAAATGAATGGATTGATGACTTACGATATTGAAAATGATATGATTGCTAAATGTTGACATATAGTTGATTTGATACCTATGTGGTATGTTTTGGTTGAAATGGTGTTGATATTAT
>CANYCX011655993.1:0-30075 GCA_948193385.1 Breynia disticha f. nivosa | reverse complement strand
TTAAAAACAAAACACGAGCGGAAGCAAATAAGTTTGAAAACTAATCAAACTCAAAAGTTGTGTGTATATACATAAATGTACAACATGTACAAATCCAAAATAACAAAAATGACAACTGGAGCTCGACCTCTGACGTAAGCTCTGGAAAGTATCGATCAACTCTGTAGTCCAGTGATAGGCAGCTACCTACGATCTGGACAATCATTTAAAACAACAACGAGGTGAGTATAAACAATACTCATTAAGTATTCTTAGCTTTAACGTAAATTATGTGCAGGGGAAAGTATATAATAGCACGAGGACATGCGTATCAATCTTGTCCCCAGGCATCCCCGAATGCCCGACAAACAATATCACATAGATACCAATTCAGCACACAACTTTATCCAACTCTGGCACACAACAAAAATATGATCAATCAAAAAACACACAGCATTCCATCATCTTTATCTCACACAGAGTTCAATATATTTCATTCAATCTCGCACACATCAAAGTACGAACCATACAGGTTCAACAATAACAATTATCAGTCATACGTATATGAATATAATGTATGAAGTGAAATGAAATGCAATTTCACACAGAATGACCCAGGTATTTTCCACCATCGCACACAGCAGAGGTAAGACATATAGTCTGAGCACACAATTATGAGCAAAGCTCGTAAATACGGACTATCGCACACAACAGTCCAGGAAAACACACAGTAATCCTTTTATCTTTTTCCACACAGGTTCATGTCATACAGATATTTAAATGTATGAATGTAATCAGTATGAATGTAATCAATATGAATATCATTCACAATCGCACACAGCATTGAATGACATTCACTCCGCACCCAACTCAACAATTAACATAGCACACAGCAAAGCACACAGCCAAAATATTTATCTCAGCTCACACAGAGCAAATAAAATAATACCACGTAGGTAAACAAAGATAACACATCAAACTCAATCAAAACATACCACAGAGGTATAATCATGTATCAATTGAAACATATCGATACAAACATAAACCAAACATCTCAGGTTCACTATAAGTCGTCTAACAAATCAACAATTCATTATAGGCACTTATCTTTACTTTACCTAATCAATGTAATTCTGAATAAATTACGATCCAATTAAGTAAGCGTAAGAACACTTACACGTAAGCCCCGAATACTTACCTAAAAAACAAGCAAATAATAATCAACACTGGCTCAACAACCTCCCAGTCGTCGTACAGATCCTCCTGTACGAAATCAATCATATATAATGTATTACTAACCAATTGAAGTATTGATTCTAACTTTAGAATCATTAAAACATCTCATTTTCAACCTTAAGTTAACTATATGTCAACTTTTCCATTAACTTCTCTTTACATCCAATCTTCTTCAATTCATTTCTAAATAATTCACAAGACATCCTTCAACTCTCAACACTTATTCATATCCATTTCTAGCAACATTTCAACTCAATACAGACATATTTCAGCTCAATGTCAACCAAATATCAACCTAACATAAACCTTAGATTTATGCCTTTCTTCCATCAATTTACCACATAACATCATTCTAACATAATGTTAATCTCATTCCCAACATCTCAACATCAATAATCAACTCATAATCAGTAATTTCCAGCTCAAAATCCATCTAAAATCAATCATATACTCAGTAATAATCCATCCATCAACTTAATATCATTCTAAAGTAAACCATTATAACTACTTCCATCTTACCTTAAGCTTTGATTCTTGTAAGAAAATCAACTCAAAATCACCTTCTAGCTCAATTCCTCTTCTTCTTTGCTGTTCTGGAGTTTTGCTCTACAACAAATCTGATTTTAGAAACTGTAAATGAAGTTTTTTAGTTGATCGATCGAAACATATATTTTTTCAACGGAGCAGGTAAGAATGCGGACTAAAGGGTGAAGTACGCGGTCTCGTTATGCCTCCGCGTTCTTTCTGTCAAATTCGTGAACTTTTCTAACTCCCGATTTTTTGATTTTTGTCGATCGTTTCGCGTCAACCTTTGATCAACCTTTCGTATACCTTTATATATTAACATTTAAACACATATTTATCGTCATTTTACGACGAAAAATATCCAGAATGTTACAACACTACTATACATAGAAACACTGCCTCCTTGAGACCTGCGTCGCTGTGGACAGTCTCTAGCAAAATTTCCTGGCTGATGACATTTATAACACAACAGTCTCGTGTCCCCATAGGTATAAGAACCTTTATCCCTGCTCAAATAAATAAGAGGCCTGGTGGAATCACTCCTCCCCCGATTGTTTACTAGTACTACCACATATCCCATGCGGTGGTGTTAAATCAGACTTCTTTTTCTTCTACGACTGCTAAGAACTAGAACCCGATGTCCTCTGTCAATTTCCTTCTTTCTTGCTTTCTTTCTTATCACTCTCTGACTCTAACTCCTCTGCCCTAATGGCAGTCTCAATCAGCAACTCATATGTCAGAGGTTTCATGGCAATCCTATTATGAAATCTCAAACCTCTCTCGAATTTGTCTCTCCTATTTTCGTTAGTATCCACATCCTTTGGAGCATATCGAGAGAGTTTGGTGAAATCTACCTCATACTCAATAACAATCTTATCTCTCTATTTCAGCTCCAGAAACTCAATCTTTTTCTTGTTCTGGTATAGAGGAGGACTATACTTGTCAGCAAACTTCCTAAAAAATTCATCCCAAGTCAACATAGGAGGATCTTTCTGACTGTTCAGAATTGAGTCCCACCAGTGCCAGGCCAATTTCTCTAGAAGAGAAATGGTGTACCTTAATTTCTGCTCAGGGTTGCACTATAAACGATTGAGAATCCTCTCAGTCTGTCTCAACCAATCTTCGGCCTCTGTCAGATCAATCGTGCCCTCAAATACCTTAGCCCCTTGTTTTTAAAATTCTGCGAAGTTCTTATTGATGCTCAGGTTTGATTTGCTTCCTGAACCTTTCTTTGTCTCTTTTTCTTTCTCTCGCTGGCCATGTCCCTGATCTCGCATCATTTCCTGCATAATCTCCCAGAATGGTGCATACATAGGGTCATACGGGGGAATAAGCATTGTAGGTGGAACTATGGGATGCTCTGGAGGTATCGGGGATGCTGGCACTGACCCCTGTCCTCCAATTAAGTCCCTGGACTTGGTTGTCTGATCAGAGGATATATCATCTCCATCCATAAACTACAATAAAAAACAGTTTCAAACTTTTCATCTTTTCAAATCATCACATAAGATTTTCAAACTAGACAATGAAAATCATTAGCATAGTCCTCAGAGAATTTAATCCCTGCTCTGATACCACTAAATGTGGAGCTCAATTTTTAAAACACATATCCTAATTTTCATCAAATATCACATAATAGATTAGAGGAGAGAAAAATAAATACTTATATTTATAAAACAACCCTCTGGGCCCCAAAAATTTGTACACACATGAGGAAGAAAAAAGATCTAGTTTGAAAACATATCCAAACTATATATACATAATATATACATTAATGTAGAAACCAAAAGCTAAAATACAAAATCCTTGGAGCCAGACCTCAGTCGAATATCGCTCTAAGCTTCTGATCACCACAAATATGCTCTAGAAACAGTTACCTACGATCTACACATCATTTAAATAATCCAACAAGTGAGTATATAGATATACTCAGTAAGTGAAACGCAAGATAACGAATAAATGAAGTGCAGAGGAACAACACAAGATCGTGCTCGATGAACACGGGGCGTGCTCATGTCAATCTTCCCAGTTGGCATGTTGTGCCAATATGAACACGAGATGTGCTCATTATTAATTTCTCAATTAGCACGGGTCGTTCTCTATGGAGCACTAGGTTGTGCTCGTATCAAATTTCCAGTCAACACACCATGTTAAGCTAAACACGAGCCATGTTTGATCATATCTTATTCAAGTGGCACAGGTTGTGCCCACTCTAACACGAGGACGTGCTCATAATCTTTTCCAGATTACACAGTAGCACGTGGGCGTGCTGGTCAGCACGATCAGCGTGCTGGTCGTGCTGAGCTTCTGGTTTGGTACTTTATGTTCGGTTCAAATTCAATTTCCAGCAAACAAGTTCTTTTGATCAGATAATCATACTAGCATAATTTTTGTGTCATAAGAACAATGTTTTAGCATCAAAACACATACAACATACACTTGTTTGCATTTCACATATGTCAAGTACCAAAACTCATCTAAAGCATAATACACATGAATTCTCATCATATAACTCATAAATTAATCATGCCAGCATTCATATGTCACTAAGCAAGAATCAAACATGCTAAATTGAATGCCAATCTCAAATGTGCATATGAATGTAATACAATCACATGCAAATGCACGGGTCATACTTTCACTTTTCTTTTCTTTTCATTTTTCACTCGGCTTCTCACTGGCATCAAGAATCTCTCTTAGAATATCATCGATCCTAGACCGACATCAAGAATCTCTCTCAGAATCATCCTCAAGCCCGCCTAGGATATCAGCCTAATGTCACACAATCAAGCAACACAAATGAATGAATAATGCATTCAATGGCCACAATCAATCTTAAGTATGCTCAAGAATCAAGCAATCACATGCTCCATATATGCCATAAAGCAAATCTCATGCTCTCATCTTGTTAATCATGAATCAACAAGATATCAACAAGGCATATAGTCCATAAGATCATACCAAATCAATCACATATAGCATCATATCATCATGCCATCTCAATCAAGTTATGCCCATAATAAATCGCTCAAGTAAGAATCAAATCAAGCTTATAAGTTTAATAGAACGTAATTATGAACATTTCATTAATTCTTATCTTTAAGCTTTTAAGATTTTTAATATTCATTTCCTTTATTAAGCTAAGTTACCAAGTGTATAGGCACTTATCATCCTAATAGTAAGCATAACATACTTACTTGGAAATCCCTTGTACATCCTTTAACTCGATTATTTTACGAAGTCGATGTCGGGAGCAAACTTCGATCCGAATCACGTCTAGATCCTCCTAGACAAATACAATCATATAGGAATTGTTAATTACTTATTCCTTTACCCATTTCATATCTAAAATCATTAACCATAGCCCCTTAATACTCAATCTTACCCTCAGAACATCAATTTCAGCAACAATCAAACTTCCAAATATAGTCATAACCAAGGAAAAAGCTTATCTTAGTTGAACTTAGGATTGATTTCTTAAGAATTAGGTTTTCTTCTTGCTAAATTGAGTTGCTAGAATGATTCCAGGGTTCCAATCAATCACCTGCTTGCTTCCTTCAGTTCAGTTCTATTTTGGTGAATGAATGGTTGAGTTGTTCGATTAATTCCCAACAGACATGACCAAAGGCACAGGTCGTGCTGATGGTCGTGATGTGGATTCTCAGCACATGCTTTTATTCAATCGTGCATGAGCTCGTTGTGTAATAAGTTCAACACGAGAGCATGCTGATTTTCTAGGATGAGCACGATGTCGTGCTGGTCATCATTCTACCGTGTTGTCTGCTATTTTTCACAATTTTACCTAAATTGATCGGATTTGATCTCGTTTTTAGATTTTTTTATATCTTTTAATTCCTATAATTTCCAGGACGTTACACCTTGTGTACTTACACGAGGAGGAGGCATGAAGGTGTTCTTGGATCTGACAAGTCAAAATGTGGACATAATGACTAGAAACTTATGGAAATTTAAACAAGGTTAATCACTCATATATTAAGGATAGTGAAATGATATATGAGATACTAGCAAGTAGAGTAAGCTCAAGAACTTTCCCTAATCCATAAATTTCTTAAGAAATAAAGAACAAATGTTTATGCTCTACATAAATAGGTAAGTGACATGGTTTATATGCTTACTGAGCTATAAACTCATAACATATATATCGCTTATGTATGTTGGACAAAGCATTGAGGTAGTTGTGTGGGCATCGTGGAGACTGACACTGAAATCTCAAGACTTAGCCGGGGAGGTTGGTGGTGCTCTTTTTAATTTGATATTGTGATGACTATTTATAAAATAGTTATAACACCATAAACTAATTAACCTAATAATCATGCAATGAACATATTAATTAACTTATAATAGTGAATATTTTAAAAAAAATTTCGTATAATATTATTTTTCTACTGTGTTTATCAATTATCTACTATTTATTTATTAATTACAAATCATTTTATCATACAATAGTATCCAACACGACTTGTGGCATGGTTTGAAATACGGATCGTGTTAGTGTAACATGTCCCATGGGCACAACCCGTGTTATACTATCACGTCCCTTTTTCAAATGCAACATGGTGCCATGTTGTATCATCCTTGTCTTAAAAACCCTATAATTAATAGAATAGTTAAAATGATTGATAAAGTTAACAATTTACTGGACCAAATGAAGAAAATGAGTGATTAAGTAAAAGTTGATGAATGGTTGATATTAAATAAACATAAAAGGGAAAATGGCAGAAGAAAAGATGTTATACGTTGTGGCATGTATACTATACATTTTGGGCACTATAACGTGTAGTATACTACACATGGTGAACTCCACAACGTGTAGTATGAGATGACCACGTGTAATCTTCTTTTTGTGGCAATTTCTCAGTTAAATTAGAACTTAAAGCATGTGCTGGAAAAACAAAGCATAAAAGGAGTGTATAACGCCCTCAAATTCAAGTCCTTAAAATGGGGAAAAATAAGACTTAACAATGTTAGGAAGGATTGGGACCCCGAGAGAATTGAGAGAGCGAAGGAAACTATCCAAGGAAATGAGGAAATGAAGACAAATTATGAATAACGTACGTTATTCATGTCATTAACGTACGTTATTCGTGGAAAATTCCCAGAATAACGTATGTTTATTAACATACGTTAATTTCTTAAAACCTACGTTATCGGGCTTGGGACAGGTCATTAAAAAGTGGGAAAAACGAACTCAAAATGCACAACTCAACACCAAAACCCCTTCTTATCTTAAAATCATTCTCCCAACTCTTTAGAAAACCCTCCTCTAACCTATCATCCCTTAAATCGTAACCCACAAATAAAATCCTTCCTATTCCTCCACATCAATGGATCTAGGGTTTGGGGAAAAGAGACAAGCGTGAGGTAATTTTTCATTTTTATACAAGTTAGGCTTGAGAATCACAAAATTAATAATGTAGATTAGGATGGAAGGAGAGTATTCTTGCATTAAGGCAAACAAAGTGTGAGTGGAAAGGTGTAGGGAAAAGGGGATTAGGTTTATGAGATATTCAAAAGAGGGAAAAAGGGGGGAAATTGATAGGAAGCAACTAAATAGGAAAAATAACATTTATAGTTATTGGGTATTAATTGAATGGATACTATTTCATCATCCATGTAGGAATCAGAGCTGCAAAAGAGCAGAGCAACCACCGAACGAACTCGTCTAGGTTTAGAGATAAGTGTATGGCCCGTCATTTACTTATTCGTATCTAGTCTTTGCATGGTTAACTATGTTGGTTTG
Organism: Breynia disticha f. nivosa; assembly: GCA_948193385.1. Taxonomy (NCBI): domain Eukaryota; kingdom Viridiplantae; phylum Streptophyta; class Magnoliopsida; order Malpighiales; family Phyllanthaceae; genus Breynia; species Breynia disticha. The sequence goes on along the minus strand of CANYCX011655993.1, from coordinate 22,574 downwards.
AGTGCGTAATTTAATATGTAACCATGAATTAGGAGTTATGTGCTATGAATTGTTAAGTATGGTGTGTGTGCGCTTATGTGTGAGAGAATGATTGTGGGTTTCTTATTATGCTATGGTGGTTAATGCATTTGAACGATGTGTTTGGTTGTGGTTACATAAAATGAATGGGGTTTTCCTTGCTTTGGTATGGTGTGTGAGAGTGTGACAAATAAAATACATTGTATGCTTTGTAAGATTGATCATTGCTTGCAAATAGGTGTATGTGAATGCATTCATGATTTTTATACATGTGGCACATTTATATGGTAGAGTTGATATAAAAGCATGAGAGTGAGAGGCCACACAAGTATTGATTTGAAAATTTATTAAGAAAAGTGTAGGTCACCTTTGGTTGGACAGTTTGGATAGAACTAACAATGTGAGACTGGTGGATTTCTAAACACATATGCTAGGGATTAAAGAGCGTTAAGTGAGACTGATGGATTTTAGAGCGCATCGACGCTCTATTAGTCAACTTACGTAACATGGCAATGTGAGACTGATGGACTTTTAAGCACATGTGTCATGGTTGGAGGGTGTCATGTGAGACTGATGGATTTCTAAACGCATCGGCACTCGTTTGCAGAGCAATAGAATGAAAAATAGTAATGCAACATTGATGGATTTCTAAGCGCATATATCTCGAATGAAAAGGTGTAATGTGAGACTGATGGAATTCTAAGTGTATCGACATCGGTTGACCAACGAGATAAAGACAGAAATGACTGATGGATTTCGAAGCACATGTGCTTGGATAGAAACGTGTCATACGAGACTGAGTGATTCTAAGCGTATGGACACCGGTTAGACAACCAAGGGAAAGAGAGAGAGGATCCTCTAAATGAGATAATACGTATTAGTTTGAAAGAGTGATATAAGCATGTCATAGACTTGTCGCATACGCATTTGGTCATACTCATGTTTTGTTGCAAATGAGGAAAAAGAGTCTAGTGCACGATGTTTTATGTGTGATATGTGTTGCCTGCATAGAAATGTGGAATGTTGATTGTATTTTGAATTGTGTGCACGTATGGGTATGAAATGATATAGTTGATATGAGGTTATGAATGTTAAAGATGTAGGTTCATGAAATGAAGTTGAGAGTGTGGTTGAATGTGTAGGTTAGGTAATGGATAATGTTGGTTGTTGGGTGATATTGTGAATTGTGAATGTACTGTGATTGTTTGTGTTAATTGCATAATGTTGGATGCGTTTCTCCCTATGTAATAGTACGAGTATAAGGATGTGGGTTGAACGGTATGGAATATACCTTGATTAATATTAGTTAAGGTGAAAAATTTGGCTAAGTGTTGGTGTGATTTGAAATACGTATTATATAGGTTCTAGAGCAGGTTAACGTATGTTTAGAGTGGAAATAACTTACGTTACATGAAGTAACGCAAGTTATTTATGTAGGTAACATATGTTATTCTTGGCTGGGTTTATGCTAGAATTGGCCATAAGAATAGCATACGTTATCCATAGAAGAAACCTACGTTAATGTGGTCTAGAGGGCTGTTGACTTAGAAACCATATCTTAACATATTTTAGAGTTTGTGTATGATTCGGACCAAGTTAAGGACTTAAAAACTAAAATTTTTGAATCAAATAACACTACAGAAAACACAAATCAAACATCTGATAATGTATCCTAGAATGTAAAAGGAGAGTAAAGCTTTGTGAGTATATAGAGCGAGAACCTAATAAGTGAGATAAGAAGGGAGGATAAGCGAACATTTGTAGTAGACTTTATATGGTTAGGTAAGTGACGAGAGGGACATACGCTTACTGAGTTTTTGTACTTATGTTTTTGTGGTTGTGTTTGTGTACTACAGATGAGGAGGCTGCCGCGTAGAGTACTCACTATCTCTATGTTATTTTTGGACACTCTCGGGGAATATCGCTGTGAGGTTGGGGATTTCATCCACACCTTTTGTTTTTCTACTAACTTTGGTTTTGTAAACTTGCCATTGAACATTGTGTTGATACTTGCCGTGTAGGGCTTTTCCCCAAGGCACTATTATTTTGATGATATTTTATATAGTAATGATTTATATTTCCTTTCAAACCTTTTAAATGATATTCAAAATGTTTCTTCAGCAAACTGGTGTCAGCATATAGCATTCATGCTGAAGTTTATTATGTTTACAAGAAAGAAAGAGAAAAAAATGGCTCGGGAAATCATAAATAGGTTAATAGTTAAAGATAATCAGTCATGGATTTTGAGCGTCACAGAGTGGGGAAGGAGAAATTAAAGTAGAGCAAAGTAAATTAGAAAAGAAAAGAGAGAGAGGCACGAGAGAGACTTTTAAGAGAGAAATAGAGAGAAAGAAAGGGAGATTTAGGGAGGAACGAGCTAAAAATAGAGCCAGAAACATGTAATCGATTGTAGAATCAATCATGATACCGATTGGTAAGTTGTTGTAGAAAATTTCTCAGAGTCAATGGTGATAATTTACGAACTTTATACATAGAATTTATTGTGAATTTAGCTTAAAAGTAAGGAATTGCTGATAATTAACAAGATAGGAAATAGATAGGATTAAAATAAGAGCATGCATGTTAATATGTTGTTATATTGAGTTTTATATAGAGTTTCATATATAATTATATAGGATGACAGAGTAGACGAGCAGGATAGGACAAGAGCTCGTATCTTTCTAAGTACTTCAACTAGTAGGTGAGTAATCTAATTCACATTTAAATACAGTTAAATAGCTTTGATAAATTGCGAATGGAATGGTAAAATACAAAAATAGATATATATATGTATAAATATGTAGAATGGAAATATATATGTATATTCGATTGAATTGTGAACAGGTACACGAATTGCAAGATAATATGAAAACAGGTACATGATATATATATGTTATATGAATTGAACAGTAACAAATACATAGTACGATTTACATACAGGTACCAGAATGAATAATATGATTGAATGATATATATATATATATATATATATATATATATATGTATGTATGTATGTTATTGTTGTTATGATTTGATTGGTGATGATATGATTGGTGGAGGGTGTTGTGATCGGTGATTATACGATTGATCATACGGCGATAGGAGTATATTATTTGTGACGAGAGATATGTACATAAATATAGTTATGCATGACGTATAGTTTATATGAATGACTTCATACGTGATTACGAGCTTACGTATTAAATTAAATGATAAAATGGGAATGAAAAATGATACATGAAATGTTATTATAATTTATACAGGAATTGCTTATATGTTAATATGTTTACAATTTATATGGTTACTCTCTGAGCTCACATCTTACAAAATCTGTGCTATTATATTTTTTTTCACGATCAAGTGGAGAGACAGTTTAGTTTTTGAGATTTGCAAAGGTGGGTCGACTGCTACTCCCAACATTCTCTTTCTTCACCAGACACCAGTTAGGAGTTAATATGTTTGGCATTTTCATGTTGTGTGTATATTGGATATGAACTTTAATTTGTTGTTATGACTGATATTAGGTTTTGTTGAAATGCTTGTTGTTTTTGGATGATGTTGGTTTGGTATATATGTATATATGAGTGTTGTTTGTTATTTTGGATGATAGTACAGGTTGAGGTGCATGTTGAAACTGATAAGAGAACATATATATATGTGAGAGATTGTGTTTTTGTTTGAAATTGATTTCTAAATTGAATACAGGTTGACTTTATGTGTATTCCAGGTTATAACAAATTTACACAAGCTACTTAAATACTACAGGCTTTGTGTTGTACAAGATAGAGGCCATATTAGTTCAACACAAGGCCGAGCCCGTGGATGTGTTGTTTAATATGATATGTGTTCTGGTTATATATCTAATCCATCTGTAAACTATTTACATAGATTATAAATATGTTTGAGAATATATTATGGAGTGATACATGCAAATATCAAAGTTAACGAATGGGAAGAAAAGTTTTTAATTATACGCTAAAAATTGTCACATGAACAGTAATCAAATGTTTAATAGGTTAATAAGACTAGAATGTTTTACGTGTTGTTAGGTACGACCCATGTGCAATAGCTGTATATCCATATACTTAATAAATTTCAACCTATAATCAACCATATATATATATATATATATATATACTGTATATCAACATACAACTCAACTTATCCGTCATATACACATCTACATATTGTACTAACATATATCATGTAATCATATCACACAAAACATGCAACTGTATACATATACATATCTATAATCAAATGTATTTAGGTTTAAAGAGAGATTGCTGGGAAGCGACAACTGACCCATCTGCGGATATACTCATAGGTATAGCTCCTCTCTTTTATCTGATACTAAAAAATGCAATTCGTACATTTGTGAGTTGCGAGCTCAATGAGTAGTCATTTCTCATTCAATAAACATAATTCATATTTTTCTGTAATCATATACTGATTTTCTATATTCATCTAATTAACCAATCATATTATTGATTTTCATATTCATTATTATCATATCAATATTAATTTATCATGCTCAATTGCATATTCACTAAAATCATATGAATAGTCAATAATGGGAATTATGTAGTCTGGTAATTATAAATCATAACATTCATTCATGCAATCATATAATAGATAATCTGCACATCTCCATATTCATTTCCTATTTCCGTACATCTCCCTATTCATGTCCTATTTTTGCAAATTTCCCTAAATCCTGATTGATCAATCATTATATCTTTAACAATATCAATCTTCACCAATATTAAATCTCAACCAATATTGTATCTGTAAAAATCAGGCAATCAAACACAATCGCTGAAATATAAATCACAAGTCTGTATAAAATCATATAAATATTGATCGTATTCATTGGATATTCAATTACGTACTTGTGTGAATAAATTTTTATTCTGTGAACCTGTAATTTTTCGATCATATTTATTCATTCAGTCATATTCAGATATATCAATATATAAACCATTAATCAAAATTAATTAATCTTCTTTTAGCTATATTTAAAAGTGAGTTAGATTACTCACCTGCTAGCTGAAGTACTTGGAGTTCCTTGGGCTTCTGTCCTATTTAATCATATAAAACCTCCTATAACAATCAATATAGTTTAATGAATTGAAATACTTATATGCATGATTATATGCTAACTTTCCAATTCTAAATAATTTATAGGCATGTCTAATTTTAAACTAAACTCTCGTTCAATTACTGATAATCTCACTATAACTTTGTAAATTTCTTTCCTTCACTCCACATATTCTAATTCCAACTTCGTTTCCCAATGTTCGGCTCGACCCTACGCTCAATCGTTTGTTTTTAGCTTACTTTCTGGATTAAGTCTCTCAAAATCTCACTTTTTTCTTTTGTTATCTTATCTCTCTCTCGACTCTCTTCCCTTCTGTTTCTCTTTTCCTTATTCAGTTGTTTTTTTATTTCAAAAAGTAGTCACCTTATGCTTCAACTTTCTAAGTTTACGAGAAACTGCCAGGTTAACACGGCCATGTTGTTCTTAACACGGTCCGTACACACTCACAAGGCCAACAACAAGACCACCGTCTTAAAATTCATTTTCTAGGAACAAGGTCGTGTTCTTATTCAACACGGACATGCTCGTACTTTACATAGGAGCATGACCACTTTGCTGTCAACACGCCCACTGTACTGACCACCTAAACTCAACCTATGAAATTTCTAACTCTGTTTCACAAATATTTCCACCTGTAATATAATCTAACTTCATCGATTCTCAGATATAATTCTAACATATCTTAAAACATTAAAATATTTGATTTTTTCTTAATCTCTATGTTTATTACATTAATTATAGATTATTGAGATAGAAATTTTACAATAATTGTCCATCCTTAACAATTAGATTATCACTACATTAATGTGTACATATACATGTAAAAATGTTGTACTATATTCCACAACATTTTTGCATTAAGTTTTGAATGATAGTATATTTTAAATGTCAGGCACTCTTGACATCAGAATTCATTTTATGATTTTGGCTTTGTAAAAGAAGTATATTGGTTTCTGTTAATTGGATATTAAATTGTTCAAAATTGTAAAGTTGATTCTGGGTGTCACAATGTTGGTTGTTGTATTGCGAAATGTATTTATGTTTGAGAAAACTACCATGGATTCTTTGAATTTTGGACTTGAATTATTGACAATGTTTATTTGTTGTGGTTATTGAATTTTGAATCCTTGGGTGGTATTGCGATTGATTTTATGGAATTTGTTTATTGTAAGAGTTGAACATTTTTTGCATGTGATAATATGATCAACTTTTTGTAAACTATTTCGTTAATGACCCCAATTGCATAAATAGTCCGCTTTAGGCAATCTGAGCCATTTTCAAACAATTTAATAACTTTATGAAATCACTCTGGCATGTAAAGATGTTTTAATTAATTTGGTTTGAATTGTTGATATATGTTGTTGATATAATTGTTTATATCATTTTAATTAACTTGTATTCCAATTATTAATCAATGGTTAATTGTGATACTTATTGATTGTTTTATTTATGTTTATAAGGCCATAAAAATAAATAGGGTTAAATTGAATTTGGTTGGTTCTTTTGTTGGCAAAAATTGAAAAGCATGTAATGATGGCATAAAAACAAGATTGTTTTGTTATTGATTCATTCTTATTAACATGAATTTTATGAACCCGAGTTAGATTATAAAAACAATACTATTATTATTTTATGTAAATTTTTTTAGAGCATAATTTTGATAACCTAGACAATCAACTATGAAAGGAGAAAGATTGTGGTTAACGTTATACTTATGTACTGCACGAACTTAGTAGTTAAAGGTGTGGTAAAGAAATGATGTTCCTCATTAGAATTGGTCATTAACAATATGTTTTTTTATAACTCTAATGCAATTTTTAAAATAAGAAAGTTTTTTCCAAACACACATGAGTTTTTGTGACCTAGTTATATAATTTTGCTAAATTATCTATGACACAAACTTAAAATTGGATTGCATAATCTAATATTTTGTGCTACGAATTTTGTGTATGTGCATTGTGTATTTCATCAGCCTTATTTTGATTTATAAATAGGAATCTATGCCTTAAAGTTATAATAGTATAAATATATTATTAAAATTTTTAATGAAGACTAAAGATAGAGCCTAACAGGTGAGCAATTCCAAAATGGCATGTTCAACCTTGAATATGGATCCTTAAAGATTAGTTATTGGCTTATATAGATAGGTTATGTCCTATGATTTGACACATTTAAATTTCTACAAATATAATTTATATGAACTTTAACATTTGTGTATCTTAAAAGCTGAGAAAAACATGTTTAATCTCAAACAAATATCAAGTGTTGAAATTGCCTCCTTATATTGTCAACACATGAACGTCGTGGATGTTGGTGTGCATTAGATTATCTTTATGAGGGAAGGTCATGGTAGAAGTTTTCTACATCCTAACCTAGGTCAAAAGATGATTATACTTGACACATATAAGGTTGGGTTTACCTTGATAAAAAATGAGTCATTTTGTTCACCACCTTAGGAAATAAAATGGGATGTCGTGCCTAACATGTAAGATGTTAATCCCATCTATTGAAGAGTCATGTTTGGTGCATGATTGGAATGAAAGAAGGTTCTTACCTAAGTAACTTAACACTTTAGGTGTACAAGCCAAAGCTTGACTATAAGGTTGTTGTGAAAAGTAGATCTAGGCCTATAGTGGATACTATAACAAATTGAGTAGAGGTTGTTAATTTGATTGTGGGACTTAAAGTTTGAGATAACTTTGAGAAATTAAAGGCCTTATTTAAACTTTTTTGATCAATTACCTTTTTATAGAATTGGTACAAATAATGTTTCTTATTGTAATTTATTCTAAAAAGGGAAATATTAAGGAGAAAGTTATTTAGTAAGTTGGGACTCGGTCTCAATCTTAAGAGGAAGCTTATAGTTCTAAAGGGTGCTAAAGGAAATGTCAATCCCAAGCCCAAAGATGAAGTTGGACTTGCTTCTAAATGCAATGGCTTAAACAAGGCTAAACCTATTCTTGAAGGATGGAGTCATATTTGTACCTAAAGGTAATAATAAGGCTAATGCCCAATTCAAAACTAATGGGAAAAACCAACTTGCATCTAAAGATGAAGTTTAAGATAAGGCCAAACCTAAACACAAGGATGAAGCAGAACTTGCATTTATTGGCAGAGAGGTTGTGACATTTAAAACCAAACCAACTCTTAAAGATGTAGTTAAACTTGCATCTAAAGGAAATTCCTTATATAATGGATGAAGTTGACTTGTACTTTATGGTAAAGTGGAGCTTGCATCTAAATATTATGGAAAGATTATGGTACTTAGATCCAAATTTGTAATGCCCTAAAAATGATAGAATTAGAAAATACATAAATAGAGGTATATAGCAAGATTGAGTTAGGGGAAAATGAAATACAATAAAAAAATAATATGTGCGCACGGGCTGTGCTAATATCACTGTGCTAAAGTAAAGCGGGGCACGAGACGTGTTAGAAATGTGTTGAAAATGTGAAACACGACCCTCGACATAGGCGTATCGAGGGGTGTACCCATCCAAACAAAAAAAAATTATCAGATGTGTAAAAAGACTCATTTTATGTATTAACACAGCTCAAAACACCCACAAAAAATGCCAAGAAACCTTAGTTTTGTGGCAAAGAGAGTTTTAGCACGAGGAGTGGGGTTCATCTTGCAATTTGAGGAGCCAAAACATTGAGGTTAGGTCCTAGACTTTTATCTATATGGAAATTCTGAGTTAAGGTTTGTACATATGTGGAAATTGTGGGGAAATTGATTGATTTTATGCTTAAAGTCAGGGTAGTGATGGATTGGGGTGAGGAACATGCTAGGGTATGATTATTTAGTGAATGAGGTGGAATTTTAGGGATTTAGAGAGGAAGAGTGGAATTTGGATGGGTTTAGTGAGGGAAATTTAAGGGTTTTCTGTAATTGAGGGTTAATTAAGAAATTGCCTAAGTTAAATTAATGTTTAATAAGAATTGGAATCAAAGTGTGTAGGATACAAAAATCAGAACCTGAGCCAAAGTTGAGTACCAAATACTCGACTTCATGGATTTTGAGGTAAATGCATCAAAACACTCTTACCTTGGTATGTATTGTATCTGTATGGTTAATTATAATTGATTAAATGCTCAATGGTTGCGAATGCTAGAAATTTGTATGAAATGAACTTAAATGTAAAAAGTATTATTTGTTTTGATGTGTGTGAAATATTATAACGATATGGACTTGTTGAATGGTAATTTATGGAATTGATTTGAAAACATGAAAAATGCTTGGTTTTGGTTATGAACATGTACACAGTGTTAGATTTGTGTGTGGGAAATTATATGTTGGAATCAATTATGAGTGTTTGAACTATGTTTACTAAATGATGTATTTATGAGGTTGCACTTGTACTAGGTTGTATTATTGATTTTAGGGCTATAATTGGTAATGGAATGAACTTGTATGCATTATTGATTTTTGGGTGTTATTGGTGATGGAGCGTTTGGGTAATGTGATGGTGTGAAACTGTGTTAACATGTGATTATGTGGCGAATTATATTGAATATACCTTGTGTGGTTATGATCAAAATGATGGTGTGACATTATGGTTATTCATTGCATGTTGAGATTGTCGATTTAAGATGTATTAATTTGTGTTATGTGTGGGAAATGCGTGAGCATTTTGCATGTGCATGATGAGAAAAAGAAAATAAAATAGGGGGATTGGCCCAAAAAGAACAAGAGCCTAATAATGAAAAAGGGGGATTGGCCTAAAAAGAACGAGAGCTCTATTATATGAAAAAAAAAGGATTTTCCTAAAAGAAAAAAGAGAGATCTCTCGAGTGAAAAGAAATGAAGGTGAGAGCTCTCCGGTCATAAAAGAAAGGAATTCCCCGGGACATGCATTTGTGTGTTGCATTAGCATTTCATAATGCATCGCACATTGTTGATCATTATGCACATGATGTGGTGGTAAATCAATGTGATTTTTGATGGAATGATTATGTGTGATGTTATGTTTTCTTAGTGTTGAGGAAAAAGATTTCGATGTTGGGAAGGCTAAAATGATGTGTAAAGAATACTGGAAACGTGTTTTGCATGAGATATGTTTCTGGGAAAGTATTGTATGTTGAGATGTATGTGTGTATGATCTTATCTTCTTACGAGATATGTGTGAGTGAAAGTTACAGACGGTTAGCATGATGGGCGTGTTAATAGGCACAGCCTCGTGCCAAGCCTGAGAGGCACGTGGATCATACTGGACCATTCTCCAAGTTCCAGAGTGTCGACAGGACCCTCGTGCTGGTCAACACAGGCTCGTGTTAGACCATTGCTTATTGCTGTAAAGAGCAGGGTGGCCTTGCTCGTCGACACTCCCTGTGTCTCCTGGGAAATTTCTGAATTATTATAGAATGACCTGAGCTTAAAGAAAAGAAGCATGAATTCCTTCCATAATGTACCTAAGACTTTAAAATGAACGAATACCTATCCACTGCATACTTTGGTAAGTGTTTTAGGTGCACTTGCTAGGTATTTAGTTGCTCATGATGAGTGTGTGTTGTGATAATTGTGTAGAGCAATAGTAGCTAGTGGACAAGACTTCTCCTTTGATGGTGCTAGGAAGTGCGATACTCTTTGAAGGTCGAGGCTCCTTAGGTTTTTGGATTATAACACTTTTTGTAAATCTATACATACATAGTATAGATAGGGTTTACACACTTTTAATTTGTAAACTATTTTCCATTGCTTCTACATTGTATTGCATATTTTGTATACAATCAAACATTAGTCATTTTTTTAAATGATTCATATCTATTTTCCATTTCTCTCTCTTGGATAAATTATTTTTTTTAAAAAGAAAAAAATGGGTGCTAAATTTCCTATTTATTCGAAAATTAGTTTGCAAATTTGGGGTTCACTAAATCATTTCTTCAAAAAGAGAAACATGTTACTCTACTTGGATAAAAGAGAAGAGTGTTGATAAATGTCATTTTAAACATATATTTCATATCTATTTTGTGACATTTATCAGGTTTTTGGCCAATTGATCATTATTCTTCCGTAATTTTTGTAATTTCCATGTCTCCAGGTCACTCGTGAAACTTTTGGCCAAAAAAGGCAGAATTTGGATCGAAAAGAAGCAAAACAGAGATAAAAGCACCAATAGGAGGATTTCATCAGGGGAAAAATGGTCTGGGAAATGGCCTCTATAAACCGTTTCAAGGACCGTTTCTGAGGTAAAAAGAAACAGAAGCTTTTCGACCTCCCAAAACGGGCTGCCAAACTGTTTGGTCCGAATCGTTTGCCTAACCATTTGGTGCTATTGAGAGAAGGCACTCACGAGGATCAAACTGTTTGAGAAATGGCCTAACCAGGCCATTTCCCAAACCGTTTCCCCTAAGGGCTGACACAGTATTTTCACCAAACGACCAGTGAAACAATTTCCAGCCCGTTTTACGAGCCATTTCCTACTTATTTGGGCTGATTTAGGGTTAAGATATAAATAGTTTTTAAAACAAAAAAAAGGGAGCTAAGAATTGGGATCCATCATCACAGTAAGAAGGAGATTCCAACCAAAGAATGCAGAGATTCGAGCCAAGAAATAACCATACAATGGGATTTCTACATAGACCATAGGATTATTGACTCTTGTAAAAGATTTCATTGGTTTATCTTCCTTTTTTTTATATCTTTTGTCTTAGATGTTTGCTTGCCTTAGGATGAACTAAATTGTACATGAATATCTAGATGAGACGAGTTCTATGATGGATTACATGTTGACTTTGGTTTGTTATTGTTTTTAATGAAATTATTGAGATTCAACCATGTTGCTTTTACTTGCCTGATTTTGAATTAGGTTCTTGAGTTTATTTTGATTAATTGAGAAATTGTCATTTGAATTAGATCTAACATGGTTGAAAGAAGTTGGCTATGGTTCTAGAGATAGAATTACAAAACTCTTTCGTACTAGTTTGGAACTAATAGAGGAGTGTATAAAACCGTAAAGCTCAATTAGGGGTTGTAGTTTAAAAGAGATTTGGACTAATCAACCTAGTCTTAGTTGTTAATTTAATTGAGAGATACTTCAACATAGAATAGACATTCCTGCGGTCTAATACTTACTAACATTCAATAACAATTAAATCGCACACGTATGAAATCTTAGGAGGAGTTCAGTCTAGGTATCTGACATTTCTTAATCGAATTTACCAAATTCCTTTGCGCAATTTTCCTTTTTACTTGTTTTGACTAAATTCTATTTTAGGTACTTTCTTTTTAGTTTATAATTTCAATTACAACACATCATTCTCGTTATATTAGGGAATTGACTCTGGAGTTCCTACCCCATGAGGATTGACTACTCTGATGGCTAAACCATTTGTGCCCATCTGACTACCCCATGAGGACACGTTGCGTTAGTTGGATCTCTACCACGATATGATAAAGCTCATCAGTCATGGGGCCTGGGATCGCTTCTTCTTGATCGACACTGCAGCAAATAGGGAATTGACTCTGGAGTTCTCGCATCCTTCATCATGTTTGAGGTTGGCGATGGAGAAATAGAGACTCGATCTATGTCAGGTTTCAGGCAGATAGTGTCCCATATAGGCTGATCCTCTACAACTTGTATTTTCGAACGGGCTTGTACGACCACGAGTTTATCACAAATGAGGCTTATTCAGCTTAACCCACTCATTTCCACAACATTGTTGGTTATTGGCAGTAGCTCACTGGCCGCATTGACTTTAACCCAACTAGGTCAAGGCTTTACAGACCATATCCTACCTTCTGCGGTACCTCCATCGGGTCATTGCTTCTACACTATATCTGCACAGAGAGAGTGCGGGTAATGTCATTAATCACAACCTTCTCTGCCTATACAACATGCAGCACCGGTACCCAATCCACCTAGGATATCTGTTGGCCATACCATAGTAGATCAAGCATACTGATTGCGGGCTACAGCCATCTTCACGGGTCACTATGTTACCTGCCTGTTATAGGGCCTGGAGCAATTCAACACCCTTCTACTTATGACTGGATCGGCAGAGGTGAGGTACCTCGACATGACGGTACTCTCACACATGAGGATGATCGAGAGAGTCCAGACTACAGTGGGCATACAGTATAGGTTACAAGCACAACTTATGAGGATGGTCCTCCATCACCAGAGGTAGCAGAGGAGGAAGGCAAGGCGGCTGAGGCTTCAGCACAAGAGGCTCTACCACAAGCTCCTCCAACTCATTGCTCTCAGTTTACAGAGATCCTAGAGCCCTATCATCAGCATGGTTCCATTTTGGGAGCTATACAGAGGGGTAGTTAGCCCAGGGTGGCCATAATTATGCGCTGGAGCATCGGGTTAAGTATATTTTCCAGCACATGAACATACATCCACCACCCTACCAGCCACCACCGCCATATGACTAGTACTATCAGCCTTACCCATAGTACTACCCGACGGAGCCACCTCTATAGCGGGACGAGCAGCAGGATGACGAGTGCTATCTTATCATTACTCTGTTGTTTCAATTATTTTTTGTCATTGAGAACTATTATTTTATGTTTTCTTTTGTTTATTTTCTTTTCTTTTTCAGGCTTTCTTATTCTATCATATTGTACTTAACATTTGCTTATATTATCTATGTTCATGGTGTGTTTCATTTTCTTTATTTTGTTTTCAGTTTTCTTTATTTTGGCTTCAAGGGCCAATTATCTATAGTTTTCTGGATTATTTGTAGCTTCCCTTATAACCATATTTAAGGAAGTTTTTCACAATTTTTCATTTTACTCTTCTTTTTCCTATCCTTTTGTTCTCTTTAATATTAAGGACAATATTGTGCTCTAAAGTGTGGTGAAGGAGGGTCATTAAAATGAAAATTATGTAAACCTTATTGGAACATCTAGCATTTAAATTTCTTGCCTGTGATGAATTCGTGTAGTTGAGTGCATTATTTTCAATCACATAGTCATAACTGTTAGTGTCCTTAGGAAAGAAAATGAGACTAGTTGGTTAAGTAACTATACACTTGTGTATTCTTAGTTGTATCCTGGCTTTGAGCACGCCAAACCATGTTTACACTTAATAATACTATTACTATCTTGAAAATATTTTTTGTTAACTAAATTTGAGTTTAATTTGTTGATTCTTTGAAAATGTACCCTTGCTCGATTGAACCTAAACCCATTAAGCAACAAAAAAGGTATAATGGAAATCAAAGGTAAATCTCTACTCCTCTGTCTGGTACTTAATATATGAGTAGGCAAAGCATCTCTGTCATGACATTCTTGACTAACCAGGGACAACCACCAAAAGTGGGTGGTCTTTGCGTAAAAGAGAAGAAAACAAAGTCATTCATGACAGTGGAAACTGAAATTCAAAGATTGTTGTGAAAAAACAGTTTGTAGCAATTGAGCAATTAGAAGAATCGAGATGGAGCGTAAAACACACTCAATAATAACAATTAAATGAGAAAAATTTTGAAAGCTTGTGTTCAATTATGTGAACTCTAATTTTGATATTGATTTTACGGTGTTTGCACTGCATTCATGGTCGTATTAATTGGTAACAAATGTTTGATAAAACATGAAAATTTTGTCTACACACACACGGGATCGTCTATGAATGCATTTGTGTATTTGTTATTTGGTCGACTTGTCAATTTTTGATCTTTGGAACACTGTCAGTTATGCATGTTTTTGAACTTGTTGCTCCTTGACTATCTCTGAAACCGTATAGGAAATTACGATGCTAGGTGAATCAAGCTTGTCGTGTATTTTTAGCATAATTTTGTACTATTTGCTTGAGGAAAAACAAAGGTTTAAGTGAGGTGAAGTTTGATAAATGTCATTTTAAACATATATTTCATATATATTTCATGACATTTATCAGGGTTTTTCGGCCAATTGAGCATTATTTTTGCGTAATTTTTGTAATTTTCATGTCTCCAAGTCACTCATGAATCTTTTTGCGAAAAAGCCAAAATTGGATCGCAATGGAGCAAAACAGCGATAAAAATTTCAACTGAAGGATTTCAACAGGGGCAAAACGGTCTGGAAAATGGCCTTTATAAACCGGTTCACAGACTATTTTAGAACAACAATGTGGAAAAAGAAACAAAAGCTTTTTAGCCCCTCAAAACAGGCAGCTAAATGGTTTGGTCAAAACCGTTTTCCAAACCGTTTGGTGCTACTGACCAGAGAAGGCATTCGCTAGGATAAAAAATGTTTGAGAAATGGCCTAGCCTGGCCGTTTCCCAAACCGTTTCACCTAAAGGCTTGCACAGTATTTTAACCAAATGACCTGTGAAACGGTTTCCAACCCTTTTACGGGCCATTTCCAACTTATTTGGGCTAATTTAGGGTTAAGATATAAATAGTTTTTAGAGAAAATAAGGGAGCTAAGCATTGGGAGCCGTCAGCCACAACAAGGAGGAGATTCCAGCCAAACAAAGCAGAGATTCGAGCCAAGAAACAACCATACAATGAGATTTCTACATAGACAGTAGGATTATTGACCATTGTAAGAGATTTGAATGGTTTATTTTCCTATTTTATTGGATATATTTCGTCTTAGTTGTTTTCTTGGCTTAGGATGAACTAAATTGTACATGGATATCTAGATGAGACAAATCCTATGAAGGATTACGTGTTTTAACTTTGAATTGTTATTATTTTAGTGAAATTATTGAGATTTAACTATGTTGCTTTTACTTGCCTGATTTTGAATTAGGTTCTTCACTTCATTTTGATTAATTGAGAAATTGTCATTTGAATTAGGTCTAGCATGTTGTAAGAAGTTGCCTGTGGTTTTAGAGATAGAATTACAAAACTTCTTCGTATTAGTGTTGAGCTAATAGAGGAATGTATAAAATGATAAAGCTGATAGAGATAAAATTACAGAACTTCTCCGTATTAGTGTAGAGCTAATAGAGGAATGTGTAAAATGATAAAGTTGGATTAGGGGTTTAAAAGAGATTTTGACTAATTAACCTAGTCTTAGTTGTTAATTTAATCGAGAGATACTTTAAAATAGAATAGACATTCTTACGGTCTAATACTCATTAACATTGAATAACAATTAAATCATACACGTATGAAATCTTAGGAGGTGTCGAGTCTAGGTATCTGCTATTTCCTAATTGAATTTATCAAATTCCTTTGCGTAGTTTTCCTTTTCACTTGTTTTGACTAATTTCAATTTTAAGTACTTTCTTTTTAGTCTATAATTTCAATTACAACAGATCATTCTTGTTAGATTAGATAGTAAATTAAATTGATAGTATTAGTACATGACCGTCTATGTGGGAGTGACATTCGATACTCCAGTGTCAATAGTATTGTTCGATAGGTATACTTGCCTAGCGACCCATGGTATTAGTACCGCTTAGGCGTATCAAGTGTGGGAAAACAACAACACAACTTTTGACATTTTTGTAGTAATTGAAGCCCCTAATTGGAAGAGAAAAGTAATAATAGAAGCACAACTTTTATTTCAATTTTTTTATTAAAGAGATCAATCTCTCTATTTCAAAAAAATGGGTATTAGATACTGGATGTGGGTCACACATTTGTTAAAATGTTGCAGACTAAGAAATAAGAGAGAGTTATTTAAAGGTAAAGTCAACCTCAGTGAAAGGAATGAAGTAAAAAGTACTAACGTTGACATCAAGGGTTTGAACAGATTTTAGTGTCTTATTTAGACAATGATGGATTTGATTTCATATTCAAATTAGTGTTATTAAAATTCATTTAAAAGGCATGAACTATGGCGTTGAGATGCTAATTAACAAACTATATGTGCTAAACATGGATGACAAAATGTCTATCTGTAAAGAAAATACAAAAGGGTTAAGACAAATAAACCTAATCCTACAACTTTTGGCATTATCATTTATAGCATGTTAATGAGAATTGCATTGAAATACTCCAAAGAGAAGAAGTCTATGATTCATTTGACAATGAGTAATATGACACATGTGAATCTTATTTACAACGCAAAATGAATAAAAGCATTTTCAAATAATATTAGTGAAACGATAAGTGTGGAATTGGAACTAATACATAGCTGATGTATGTTGACCATTTGGCACGAATGCTAAAGGAAGGTTCGAATACTTCATAAACTTCAATGATAACTATAGTTTTTATGACTCTATGCATCTAAAGAAGTGTAAATTCAAAAATTTTGAGAAGTTTAGGGAGTTTAAAATGAAGTGGAAAACCAACTTGACAAAAGTATTAAAAACATTGGATCGAGATGACAAATGGATAAGTCAAGAACTTGATGACTATCTAAGAGGATGCAAAAAAAATTTCACAACTCACTCCTTTAAGATACCTCTAAGGAGTGGTATGTCTAAAATGAGATTTTGAACTCTATTCATCATACTCTTCCAAACTCTTTTAAAATCACACCATTAACATCATTATGTCCTTAATAAACAAAACTTCAGCATAAGCCAAAGAAAAACAACATGTGAGACATGTTTGGCCGTAAATCAAAAAGTCTTTCCTTAAGGTTTAGGATTGGAAGTCACACAGTAAAGAGATTAAGTGTGGACAAACTAACTGCTAAAGAACATAAAGTGTTTGTTTTCTATCCCTAAGAGATAAAGGGAAACTACCTTACTACCCTAATGAGAACAAAAGTCTAGGTTGCTTAAACAATTTTTTTTTGGAAATACATTATATTTTCAAGAAAAATAATGTGAGTAACATAGAATATAAAGTAAATCAAGTATCACAATATCCTATTATAAAGGATACATTGAAGGTACAGGAGAATCCATAAGGAATAGTGGGAGTATTCTCTACTACACAATAGTTTAAAGAGTCTTGCATAGACATGATTTTGGTGGGAGCATAAACATTTCTCTTATTCTTATGAGAACATCCTAATTATTGGAAACAATAATCTAACATTGAAAAGTCTACCAATGGTTAGAAGTGTTTTACAATAAATGACTTATGTTAGGCTAAATTTATATGTGGTATCAAGATCTATAATATAAATCATTGGTTGTTAGGAACTAAGTGATGTAAAGTACAATAGAAAGGTTTTTGAATTGTTTTTATATGGATCAATCAAACAAAGTTAACATGCCCTTGTCTATAGGAGTCATCCTAAGTAGTAGCAACTCTCCATCTATAGAGAGAGAAATAAAGAGATAAGTAGAGTCTCAAATGTTTATGCATTATGATCTATTATGAATGTTATACTAAGTACTTAAATGGATGCTGCTCAAACACTCAAAAGGATTAAAGATCTCTTTTTAGTACGTGCTGAAAAGAAGATCTATCCATAGAAGGATGTGGATGTTTCTTACTCACTACTTGAGAATAAATATAATTGCAAAGTGAGAGATACATTAAGTTGTTAAGAGTATTAACCCTAAACAATTTTTAAGTCATATTCTACATAGTTTGATTATAGTGCAATAAGAGTGGTTGTTAATGTTGTTTGGTGAAAGTTCATAACTAAGTTAAGAAGTGTCCTAAGCATCCTAGACACAGTAAAGTTCTTCTATTAAAGTAATAAAACCATTGCACAATATAAGAAGTCTTAGTCATAACAAACATATAATCGATTGATATCACATGATTAAAGGGATAATCAAGAGAGGTAATGTAACATCCTTATCTCAAAACTCATTTAATTAATGAAATAATTAAAATGATTAACAATAATAAGAATTTATCCTATAAAATGAAGATAAATAACGGTTAAATACAAGTTGATGGATGATTGATGGAAGGTTGATGGATGGCTAATGTTAAGTAAACATTTAAAAGAAAAATGATAGAGGAAAAGAAAGTACACGTGGTGGATTGTGTACTACACACTGTGGGCACGACAATGTGTAGTATACTACACATTGTGATTGCCACAACATGTAGTCTTCAATGACCATGCATAGTCCTCTTTTTGTGGCAGTTTCTCAATTAAATTGGAACTTGAAGCAGTTGCTAGCAAAACAAAAACATGAAAGGAATTGGGAAGGAAAATATGAAGAATAACAATCTATATTGAGCAGAAAATAGTGAGAGAAGGATGAAAGAGAGAGAGATTTTGAGAGGAATAGAGAGAAAAGAGGATTTAAAAAGGAGTGGGCTAAGAATCGAGCCAAAAATACAAAATTGATCGTAGTATCGAGAAGGATACTGATTGGTAAGTATTTATAGAATTTTTTTGATTTAAGTACGTTGTTTATATATTGAATTAATTGTGAAATTAGTTTAAACGTTAGAAATTTTGAATAATAGATAAGATAGGGAATCTATAAGGAATCGATAGGGATAAAATAGGAACATACATATTAATATGTGATTATATGGTATTTTATAGAGAATTTAGTATATAATTGTATAGGACAACAGATTAGACGAGCTAGACAAGACATGAATACATGCCAGTCTGAGCACTTTAGTTAGCAGGTGAGTAGTCTAACTCACGTTAAATACAAATTTATGTACAAATTATGCGATTTAAAATGCGATAGTAAATGATTGATTGTTAGATTATATTGACTGCAAAGAAATGGTAAAATGTGGAAATGTGGAAATAGCATAAAATGGTAACAAATTGTTTTTATGATCAAAATGCGAACAGGTATATACGAAAAAGAAATTCAAACAGGTACGTTACATTATCTCACAATATACGATTGTATGATGCGATATAGGATTATACGTTGATATGATATGATATTGGTGAAGTGATTGGATTGGTGATTTATGATCGATCATTGGAGATGGGAGTGAAGACGAAAGATTATACAGCATACAGTTATAGGTCGTTTTACATTGCATGCTATATTGGCAGACTTATCATATAGAGTTATCATATACGGGTTAAATGATTATAGGAAATGCATTTCAAGTAAGAATAGCTTATATGATTACATTTCTATATTTGAAATGATAAATCATAAATAGAATTGCTTAATGAATTGATATTAAATGGTTTAAATTATTGACCACTCACTGAGCCCACAACTCACCAACTGCGATTGTATATTTTATTTTCAGAATTAGGTAGCTAGAGAGATAGTTACAAGACATTGATAGTTGGGTCAGCTACTACTCCTCCATTTTCTCTCCCTTCATTGGATACCAGCTAGGAGTTCACATGTTTAACATTTGCATGTTGTGTGTATATTGTACATAATTTTGTTGTTATAATTGATATTAGATGAGTTGAGATGGTTGTTGTTGTTTGTTTGACCTTCAGTTGATATATATAGAAGTGTTGTCTAATGTTCTCTGGTTGATAGTATACGTTGAGCTATATGTTAATGATAAAATGATATTATATGCGTGAGACATTATATGGTTGATTGAGTTTTGATTGAAAATGTTTACAGGTTGATTATAAGGATATTTCAAATTACAGCTGTTATATACAAACTGTACTTAAATAATGCAGATTTAGTATAGTACGAATAGAAGGCATATTAGATCAACACAAAGCCAAACCCATGGGTGTCTTGACTAAAACAATCTGTATTTCAGATATATAATCTATTGAGATGTAATAATTTATCCAAAGTATAGAAATGAATGAACGAGAATACGAAAATATGTTATAAGATTCACTGAAAGTATGATCGAAAAAGAATTTTTTTTGAATATACGATCTAAATAGTTAATTATACAGTTAATTATATGATTAAAAATATAATAAGTATAGGATGTTTTAGGTGATGTCAATGATAAACAAAGAGATAAATGAAGACAATGTAGTCAATATGGTAATTAAGGTGTTGGAAAGTCTTAAAAACATAAAGTATGTTAAGACAACTAGCTTTGGGTATATTCCTAAATGAACTAAAAGCTAGTGGGAGATTGTTAATGTGATCGCTAAGTCTAATGCAATCGTCTCACAAAAGCTTGTTTATCATTTAGAGATAATGATAGAGATAAGGAAAAAACATTATATCCTGTTCTTTTTCTTATGCATATGGAACTGATAAAATCATCGATAATATTAGTTTTTTTCAATTATCAGTATAAAACACTTGATAGTGATTCATAGGAACATAAAGATAACATCTAAACATCTCTAATTGATCATTGGCAATAGGAATTAAAATGAAATAAAACTAGTATGTGTTTCTATGAGATGATTATATTTCACTAATCATGTAGCATAGAAAAAATGGATACATCATAGAGAAGATGTATTAGGTCAATCTATAAAATGAGAATATCACATGGTAGACTAGAAGTCATAAACATTCTTTATGTCATTCTTATATTGGTATTCTTAGACCTGAAGTCTTTATATGACTTAGGCTGATTCTAATATACTTTAAATATGTCTAACGTGACTTATAACTTGGTTGTAAATATGGGTATTGACCGGATCTAGCAAGCGTACTAGAATCGATGTTGTTTTACCACGGAAGTAAAACTCCCGGGATCGATCTATCGAGGAATGGTGTACCTAATTCGATTTGGTGCTAATAAATAAACGCAAGAAAGTAATAAACATGAAGAGTTGTTGAATTGAGACAATTGAAATAAAATGCAAGTAGAAGTAAAAGATGAAAACAATAGGTAAAGATGTCGGATTTTCCTAGACTTCAGTAGACTTACACTTGGTTTCTAAATTAGGATGAGATTAATGTTGGTGTTCTTGCACTATCCTCAATCATGAATTCCTTTCGGACTGATCAAGATTGTGTCCTTAAACCCAAATAATGTTCTACTTTCGTGATACATTAAATTAGGCAAGGCCATTGTTCACATAGGCATTTCATCGAACACATTAGCGTCAAATTTGTATATCTCTATCCAATTGAGTGTTAACACTATTTGATTAGCCTCCCTAAGCCTCGGCTTTCGCAATTCCGGCTTAGGGTCTAAAATTGAATGATACATAAATTGCAATCAATTTTCCTAATCTAGGAGTCGATTAGCTAAAATCTAATGCAACCCAATCTTAGCCTGTCACTACTAAAAATTGTTTCACATGAATTAACTAATTAAGTCGCTCTTTCTATTGCAATTCAACATGTACATGACAAGCAATCAATCACAATTTATGGTTCTTACCATTCATCCATCAACACAGCCAAATAGACAACATTCATTAATGAATTCATTCAAGCATAAACCTCAACATCCATTAAAGAAACCAAGCATAAAATCTATTTACATCTTAGGAAAAATCCAACAAAATGTCTAGCCTAACATGGCTAAAACTAAAAGCAAAACAATAGAACTAAAGGAAGACATAACCTTGCCAAGAAAGAGAAGAAAAACCCTTGAGAACTCTATCTCTTCCTCTCCAGAAAAATGCCAGCCAAAGGTACCATCTTAACCCTAAATCAACCCCTCTTATAGCCTCCTTTCAGCCCTTAGTGAAATGTCTAAATTGTCCCCGCTTAACCCATTCATTTCAAGGACATTTTGGACCATTTAATAAGAGTCACGTTGGACAGCAGTAGGGTCACGTTCGTGACTCAAATGAGTCACGTTCGTGACCCATATTCTGCCCAA
>CANYCX011655879.1:0-17253 GCA_948193385.1 Breynia disticha f. nivosa | reverse complement strand
TCTCAGGTGAAATACCTGCGAGTTTAGGACAACTTCAACAGCTTGAATATTTGTGGTTAGACTCCAATACATTAACCGGAGTTTTACCGTCAGCTTTATCAAATTGTTCTTCTTTGATTCATTTAAGCGTTGAAAATAACGCCCTTAAAGGGTTAATTCCTGCCACAATTGGGTTAATTCCAAAGCTTGAAATTTTGTCCTTGTCACAGAACCAACTTTCTGGGTTAATTCCAGAGAGTTTGTTTTGTAGTAAAAAAGGTTCTCTTTTGAGGATTGTGAAGTTGGGGTTTAATAACTTCACGGGCTTGAAAACGCCGTCAAATGGTTGCGTTAGTGATTTGGAGGTTTTTGATGTTCACGAGAATCACATAAATGGTGTTTTCCCATTTTGGTTGACTAATACTAACCAAAGTACTCTCCGAGTTATTGATCTTTCTGGAAACTTCTTTCAAGGCAAATTACCGGCTAATGTTGGTAACCTTTACAGGTTAGAGGAGTTAAGATTGGGGAATAATTTGTTTTATGGTGATGTTCCTTCTGAATTGGTGAAATGTAGGTTATTACAAGTTCTTGATCTAGCCAAAAACCGGTTTTCAGGTCCCATTCCCAGTTTTCTGATCCAGTTGCAGAGGCTAAAGGTGTTATCTTTGGGAGGAAATCAGTTTTCGGGTCCAATTTTTAAGGGAATTGGGCTTGTGGAGCTGGAAATCTTGGATTTGAGTGATAATGATTTGAGTGGTAGTGTGGAGGAGATAATGGGAATGAGTAATTTGACTGTGTTGAATTTGAGTCATAACAAGTTTTCTGGAGAAGTTCCATATAATGTAGGTGATTTGAGAAATTTGTTGGTGTTGAACCTTAGCAGTTGTGGATTTTCAGGGCAGATTCCAGAGAGTGTTGGGAGTTTATTAAAGCTTATTACTTTGGATTTGAGTAAGCAGAATTTGAGTAGTGAGTTGCCTATTGAGATTTTCGGGTTGCCGAATTTGCAGCATGTTGCTCTGCAAGAGAACAAGTTGTCTGGTGAAGTTCCTGAAGGTTTTAGCAGTTTGATCAGTTTGCAGTATCTTAATCTTAGTTACAATTCATTAACCGGTGCGGTTCCGGACACTTACGGATTTTTGAGTTCATTGCTGGTTCTCTCACTGTCTCATAATGGCATTTCTGGTGAGATACCAACTGAGATTGGCAATTGTTCTGATCTTCAAGTTTTTGAGTTGCGTTTGAATCGGTTGAGAGGTAACATTCCTGGAGAAATTTCTCACTTGTCTCATTTGGAGAAACTTGATTTGGGTCTCAATAGTTTAACTGGTGATATTCCGGAAGAGATTTACAGATGCTCCTCTTTGAGTTCTTTGTTGTTGGATGGTAATCACCTTTCAGGTCACATACCTTCATCATCGTCAAAGTTATCAAATTTGACAGTCTTGAATCTGTCCTCCAACAATTTTACTGGGTCTATTCCTGCAAATATTTCACTTATTCCTGGCTTGAGATACTTGAATTTGTCAAGGAACAATCTTGAAGGAGAAATTCCGAAGCAGCTCGGTTCTCGATTCAATGATCCATCTGTATTTGCAATGAATGGAAGGTTGTGTGGAGAGCCAACTAACAGTGAATGTCCCAACGAGAGAGATAGAAAGAGAAGGCTCTTTTTCGTCATTGGAGTGGCTATTGCGGGAGCTATCCTGCTGACACTGTGTTGTTGTGGTTACATTTACAGTCTTTTACGCTGGCGGAAGCGGCTTCTAGGAGTACTAGGTGAGAAGAAACGAAGCCCTGCCCGCACTAGCGCTGGAGAAAGGGGACGAGTAAGTGGAGAAAATGGAGGGCCAAAACTTGTCATGTTCAATAACAAGATCACATATGCAGAAACATTAGAAGCAACAAGGCAATTTGATGAGGAAAATGTGTTAAGCAGGGGAAGATATGGACTTGTCTTCAAAGCATCCTATCAAGACGGAATGGTGCTCTCTATTCGTCGGCTTCCTGATGCTTCGATCGATGAAGGCACATTTCGGAAAGAAGCAGAAGCGCTAGGCAAAGCAAAACATCGCAACCTGACAGTTTTACGGGGCTACTACGCAGGACCACCTCCGGATGTAAGGCTGTTGGTTTATGATTACATGCCTAACGGGAACTTAGCCACACTTCTCCAAGAAGCATCGCACCAAGACGGACATGTTCTAAACTGGCCAATGCGACACTTGATCGCGTTAGGCATCGCACGCGGTTTAGCATTCCTGCACTCCGTCACAATGTTTCACGGCGATATCAAGCCCCAGAATGTCCTCTTTGACGCTGATTTCGAAGCACATTTATCAGAATTCGGCATGGACAAGCTAACCATAGCAATACCAGCAGAAGCATCCTCATCGGCAACACCAACAGGTTCATTAGGGTACACAGCACCAGAAGTAACATCAACAGGGCAACCCACAAAAGAATCTGATGTATACAGTTATGGAATTGTTCTGTTAGAGATTCTAACAGGAAGAAAACCAGTTATGTTCACACAAGATGAGGACATAGTGAAGTGGGTTAAGAAACAACTTCAAAGAGGTCAAATATCAGAATTATTAGAGCCAGGATTGCTTGAATTAGACCCAGAATCATCAGAGTGGGAAGAGTTCTTGTTAGGGATTAAAGTTGGATTACTTTGCACAGCACCAGACCCACTTGATAGACCATCAATGACAGACATTGTTTTCATGCTTGAAGGCTGCAGAGTTGGTCCAGAGATTCCTTCATCAGCTGATCCTACTTCATTGCCATCACCAATTTGATTCCTTTTTTGTCTAGATGTTTAGCTTTATTGTTTCTGTAACAGAATATATGTACTTGATTATGATCATTGATCATTCCAAATTGATTTCTTATTCATTATTAATTACTTACTCTTTGCGTCTCTTAATGACATTAATTTACAAAATCGATTTGTCCGTATAAATCTAATGTTTAAAATTGTTCAAAGTATAATTCAGTTTACATTACGATAAATAATGTTATTAATATTAATTTATTAATAAACCTTAAAATAACAAATATCACAGTTGTTTGAGATTGTTTGAATTGAACCGAAACCAGTGAACGGGAATTGGAACCGCCGCTTCCAGTTCCATGAACCATAGCCTGTGAACCGCAGTTTCGAGCCGACAGTTCAGTTCATGATTCTGAACCGACAACTCATTTAATTTTTAAAGAAATCGTCAAATGGAAACCGAAAGCAGAACCAACAGTTTAAAACTGAAAACGAACCAAAACCGAAGGTTGGAAATTGATTTCCAGGTCTAATTTGACTTACAATTTTATCGAGTCCAACTGATACTAAATTGGTGAAGCCTATCTCCGTGATTCAGTTCCGTATAACAAATGGGTCCCACCAACACTAATTCCCGCCAAAAGAGGGAAAAGACACGTGGCAGGCTGTGGAGGAAGGGTAAAGTAGCCGTTACTAGTGAAATATTGGAAAGGCCGCGGCGTCGGGATTTTTAAATAATGAAGGCAGTGAATGGGTTTGGATGAGTCTGTCTGTCTCTCTCAGATTCTTTAGCCGTTGCCACGTCGGATTGAACACTGCAACCATGTGCTCTCTGATTTCCACACAGTGTTGTCGCTTTGAATAAGTTATGGTGGAATCCACATTTTTTCTGATTCTTTTTGGCTCTCTTCCTACCTATCCAAAACTTTCTGAATCCATTCTACATTTGCTTACACTCTTCAGTTGATAAATAATTTTGCAACCTGTGGTAAAAAAAATAAACAAAATCGTCAAGTCAGAATTAAAATCGGCGGTTTGGATTTCGAATGAAGCGGCCGGAATCAGCCAAATCCAGTTCTGATTTTATGAGTTATGTAAGCGTGAATTGACGGCTCTGAATCAGCTGTTCGATTTATTTTAATGAAAAATCAAACGTAAACCATCAAACCAATGTAACTGAACTGTCCTAAATCAGATAGATTTAGCTTCAGTTCCGGTCTCATGAAGCATGAAACTGTGAAACGCCGATTTCGAACCGATTTGCATGTCTAGCCTGAATGAGAGTATGTTAAAACACGTGAGAACGGACTAAAACAAAGTTATAATTAGGCAAGTCAAATAAATGTTTATTATTGTAACGTTATATAAATTTCAAGTTCTTGCTACGTATTTTAACTCTGTTATTACCCTTCTCACATAATCATATTGTTACCCAAAACAATCGAATTCAGTCTAAACTTTACCTTCTGACATTTCTTCTTCATTGCAAGAGTAAAACAATACTGTTCATTCTTCTATCACTAGTCTTTTTCATAGTACCATGGATTTATTTTACCTGTTTTCACCATCTGCAAGTAATAAAGAGCTTTCAAACCTGTCAATAGTTCTGCTAATCCGACTTAATCTCAGTTCTCTAAATCTTAAAACTTGTAAATCATCAATGGTTTTGCAATTTTTAGTACAAAGTCTGTCTAATCTTCCATTTCATATTGAAGGCAATCAGAGAATTAATTGAGAAACTGCATTAAAGTATGCTTTTCTCACTAGTTACCAAGTCCTGGTATGTACTTGTATGCACATAAATGCAACAGCTAAAAAATGCAATTTTCACTGTGATACTGATCAACCAACAGAGTCTTGCAATTTCTGACTTCTGATTTATGAAACTGATGTGTGGAGCAGTAAGTGCATCATGCAAAAGAAGCTGCCAATTTATAATTGTCGCTTTCTGCAGAAAATGCTCATAATAAATGATGGATGAGAAAGTGCATGACCTGTGACCACCATTTTAACATGGACTATACAGAAGAAGCTGGCAAAAAGATTCATTGGGTTGTCCATTTGATGTAGGGTAAATCCAGATTTGCAAGCCTCAACTTTTCAATAATTGTTGTTTGTTGTGTGACTTGTAAGCCTAACAAATGGATACCTTTCAAAATGCATATTGTAAAAATGTTTTAGAAAAAATTAATAGTAAAAACAGCTAATTTGAAATTATATACAATGAAAATAGTTAGATTTGTAAGTTTGTATGCGTTCACATTTGTAAGTTCCTATATTGTGGAAAATTTGCACTTTCCTGAAACAATCTCCTAATAATTTAAATCGTGCATGGAACAATATCACGGAGATTCTTAAACAGATGCAAAACCTGCTCAAACTAACGTCGACGTGTGATAAAAACCACTCTTGAATCTTCATCTGCAGCAAACCAAGAGGTGGAAAGCAGAACTACCCAGCTCTTGATTGACCAGGCCGAGAGGCAAGGATGATGCCATCGATGAGACCATAAAGAGCCACTGCTTCAGCAAAGGTAAGAATGATAATCATCCCAACAAAGAGCTTTGGATGGAAATCAAAACATGACATCAGACCACCAACTGAATACCTATCAGAAGAAAAAGTTGCATGGCACTATTCAGAACATGGAAAACTAGATCATAGCAGTAATGCATACTTCCAAAGCTCATAAGAATTTGACTAGTTCATGGCAATTTTAATTGATGATTGGAGAGTTGAGATGGAAACGATGAATGGATTTTTTCTTGTTATCCTTTCCTAGTTCTTTCTTACATCTCTGTTTACAACTACTAACTGAATGGCTTCAATAATTTACAATCCAAAACGACAATATAAACTGATGTTAAGCGAAATATCAAAATCCACAGGTCTTTTTTCATATTTGAACTTGAAAAATACCGTACGCAATGATCACATTACTGTAATTACAGGTTTTGATCTTCAAATTAAAGTATATATGTACCTGAAAAAAAAACAGACAGAAGCTTAACACGACCAGTCTGCAATTTTCTCCAATCAATGAAAATCACAAGTCAACTGAAACAAAGTGATAAGCCGTAAAGGTTTATTTCAAAAGAAATGCAATGAGTATAAGCAAGCAGCATCACATCTCTCCACAAAAATAATAGTTGATCAGATTACCTAAACTTAAACCCTCTAAAAAAATACCTTGCAAATGTTAAAAATGGTATATAATATAACAGGGACATACCTTACCTTGGCTAGACTACCAATGTTTTCTCAACCTGACAACAAGCAGATAAAGAGGTTAGCATTACTGAACTTCATTGGATGCTAGTGTGTGCATTTGTGCCTTAGAACCTCAATCCGACAAAATCCCTGCTGCTCGTAGATAATATTATGCCAATGAACAATAAACCATAGATGTCATGCTAATCTTCACCAG
The DNA here is from genome assembly GCA_948193385.1 of Breynia disticha f. nivosa. Lineage (NCBI taxonomy): Eukaryota > Viridiplantae > Streptophyta > Magnoliopsida > Malpighiales > Phyllanthaceae > Breynia > Breynia disticha. The sequence goes on along the minus strand of CANYCX011655879.1, from coordinate 11,065 downwards.
ATCACATTGATACTGCAAAACAAGTACATTACCTGCGCACCCACAACCAAAGACAAGTACATGCACATCAAAAGGAAAAATATAAAGATAGAGAGAGAGAGAGAGAGAGACTAAATGAATCATTTCCACAGCTCTCATGGAGGCTGCCAAGAATGCTAAAATTTACTTATAGACAATTTTCGAGAACAGAATGTTAAAAAGTGCTGTTCACTTCAAAAATTAGATTCTGTGTGCTTTTCACTAGAAACAATCATAGGACTTGCTGTACATATAACAGAAATGAGAATAAGTCAGTAACGAGTTGTCATATCTAAGGGGATCCCTTGCTCGAAAATTGGTTAGTTACTTCCACGCTTTGACATGGATAATAAATTGCTAGACCAAACTCCCTAGCTGCAGATGCTTGCGGTGAGATTCAGATGACAATCAAAATCTTGATTTATGCTCCTTTATCCATCCTGAAATACTAAACTATCTTTCCAGATAGTTCTTCGTCTCTCTTATGTAGCAGTGTCCAGACCAGTCCATGAGACTCCAAAGCATTACAAGCCATCTACTTCCTCAATGGGATTTTATTGTTCTCAGCAGCAAGGTGGCACTTTGAATGAAGCAAATCTTACACAAATACCATGGGAAGTCAGCCTCGCCATTCCATAAGGTGGACCAAAGGAATATGAACACTTCTGCAGATGTTGAGACAGCAGGTGCTCCAATATACTCAGCCAAATGCGCACCAGATCAAGGTTTACCAGCTGGCTTTGTAGCCATGTGCCTCTCAATCAATTTGTCTACAAAGGCTCGAATCTGCATTCCAACAAAGAGTAAGTTGCAGCTGCTGAAACCCGGTAACTTGATAAACCGGCATTACACTCTCCATCTTGAGCAATGTACTTAATCATACATACCCAATAAGAAAAAATAATAGCAACAGAAATATCGTTACAGATATAAACAAAAAGCACTTAAAGCAACAGATAACTAGATTCATTTTAAAGACGGAAAAGAATTATATACCTGGAGCAAAACATTTGAGATTAAATCCAATACACATCCCACAACCAACAATCAGAAAATGTGCTTCATCAGAAAATTAACGAAAACACAAGCTACATGATAGATCTACTTCAAAAATACATCGAAAGACTAAATACCTTATTCTTGCGCTTGAAATCAAGAAATTCGGGAATGGACATGGACTTCTCTGCATCTGTTGCCTGCTCCATAACCTTAAAGGCATAGATACATATGTTAGATTGCAGCTGGACGATGGGCTCCAACATTCAAACCTAATAATTAAATTAGTCAAACAAACCAATAGCATGGGAATGAAATACCTTCGTAGCACATTTCTTCATTATTGATTTGTACCCATCCCTGTCAATTTTCCTGATCTTGTAAACAGGCATGAGTAACGATGCAACATAGTCAACAACAGCTTGTTTAATAATATCAGCACCTCGCCGATGATTTCTTGAAGGTTCCTTGCTTACTGTAACATTAGACACAGCGCTTTCATTCACTCGTCTGGGTTTTGAACTCGTGTTTGAACCCTCTTCATCTATTATAAGCATAGCTGAATTGAAAAGGTTGGCATCGGCTGCCGCTGCTTGGTTTTGCCATCTTTCAATTGCATGATAGTCCTTTACACCAGCAGTGTCCACCCATGCTTTTGTATAAAGGCTGCTATCCACAGCTGCACTTTCTCCCGTCTGCTCTCTAAAGTTCATATGACATGCAATCTCATTTGAATGACTTCTTTGAGACAAATTGTCTACTGACTTCCTAGAACTATCTTGGTCCACATAAGCAGCAGAAAAATCAAGGGACCAATCCCTTACTCTGCAGTTCCTTGAGTCTATTTCCGATATACAATCTTGCCTTCCCAGAACTCCACCAGATGGCCTTCTTTTGATATCAAATTCTTCTGTTGGACCATAATGTTCCCGTTTTGCAAATTTGTGAAATGAGGGTATCTTAGGAAGCTGATGCAACGTGTTACACTTGGCCTGTGCTGAAGCATATGCCTGCAGTATATAGCAGTATTCAATTTCTCAAATGCATGAACACGTTTCAAAAATAGAGGGAGCAAGAGTGAAGGGATGAGAGAGTGTGTGTGTGTATGTTGGTGCTGGCGTGTATGAGAGAGAATGGAGGACCCACAAAAGAGGATGAAATTAGAGATTCTGTTGATAATCAGGTCCAAAGGTTATCACAATCAAATCTAGATGGCAATTTTCATATGTCATCGTCACCTCAAGCAATTTAACATGCTTTGTTAATCTACATCATGAGAGGAAATTTGTTTGTCTTGATAATAAATATTTTACTAATGCGTTGAAATTCCATAAATGACAAACATCTACATTTAAAACTCCAAAAAATCCAACACTTTTGCTAATGAAACAGAAATTCGAAGAACCAAGATTATGATGGTTGAGGATAAAGGAAACGGCAAAAGATTCCATACATAATCATCACCAAAATACACAGGTTCTGCACCCATGAAATCAGTATTAACAGAAATAAATCCAAAGAAATACTCATTAGAGATACCATTCTCATTAAAGTAAACGAGTTTAGAAAGCAAACCTCAGCAGCTGCGCGAGCAGCAGCGCGAGCCGCCTCAACTGCAGCTAAGGCCGCCTGCTCCTCTTCAGACATGGTGTGTTCTTGGCCTGCCTCTTCTTCAGTATGACCCAGTACTAACTTAGGATCTTTCTCATTTTCCATCTTGAATGGTCTAGCATGATGACTGCGCAGTGGAGGCTTTCCTGATGCTGGATTGGTGAGAGATTTTCTCTTTGAAGAATCGTTTACTTGCCTCAATAACTTGAGTCCACCATTTGTTGCTTTTTCCTTGCGGAATACTTCAAGCCACACATTAACCAGCTGACTTGCAATTGTGCGTATATCACGACTGGTATGCACACAAACTTTTTCTTTTACTGTTTTCCCGATACCTACACAAATTCAAAAAACAATAAGATATCCACCAAAGTCATCACCATAAATGGACTGATCTAGGAAAGAGATCCAAGAAATTAATAAAATTTTAACATAAAATCCTTCATGGCTTCACAACTAAACCAGAAATTCAAATCATGATTTTGCAGTATGGTCTTGATAGTAGTTATCCCCAATTAGCCAAAAGAAGGTAATACTGTTAAGTATTCATTGAGCACTTTCATTAACTGGTGCGTACACACACTAACATATGCATGTTACAATGCAGTTTACTTAACAGATGAAACAGAAACCAGAAAATGAATACCTGATAACCGCACTGCAAGTAAATCAGTGGATACACGCACAAGAAGACGAACACAATGACGCAAGAGTTGAGTCCCATCTTTTCCCATGGAATCCTGTCATGTATCAGATTGATATGTTGCTTACAGATATTTTAGTCTGTATAGGCTTAAATCAGTAATAAGATGATGAATTGTGAAATCTGACATACCAAAATCCAAGAATTCAGCATGGTCAGCCCTTTCTTAGTCCCAGCAAAAGATTTCAAGGTTTCAATGGGTATTTTCAACAACTCCTTTGCCAGGCGCAATCGTCCAGTAATAGTTTTTGCACTAAAGAACAAGTCCTCTAATAAAGCTTCCCGGCTAAATATCCTAGGCCGATCCAATGAACTCCTGTACAAGGCATTGGAAAGCTCAACTGCCTCAAGTCTCCTAATTATGTCACTAACTTCATCATTTTCAGAGTCTGAGAGCCTTTGTGCAGCCTCAATTGCATCAACTTCAGCAGTGTAATCTTTTCCTGTATTGAATATGTCTATTATACGAACAGCCTCTCGAAGCCCGCTCATCATTGCACCACCAACTGTATCAGGATGCTCCTTGCATGTGGCTTCACCAGCAAAAAACAAACAGTTATCCACAGGCCTGCCTAGTATATCATAGTCTTCTCCGGATGATCCAACCGCAACATAGGAGTAAGCACCATAGCTGAAAGGGTCCTTGCCCCAGTCAGTCACCACAGATCCAACTGGTTCGGGTACTGAACTCTCCCCAAAAAGTTTACGTAGACACTTAACAGCATGGTTTACATGATCAGATGCATTCATCTTTTGACTATCTATAGCCGCCTTACCAACAACTAAGGCAATAAGAACTGGAGCCCCAACAGTCTTTTTGACATTCCAAAACATAAAACAATGACCCCTTTCATCAGGTTCCTCAGCAGTTGCTCCAAAGTAATCCACTGAGTCATCCCAAAAAACTTCTGGAAATTCCAAGACTACTTTGTTAAGAACTCCAAAACCAAGACGATGAATAGAAGCACGTTTCCATTCAGGTAAAGAGGGAGAAAACTTTATAGTTTCAGCTTTCAAGCAACCTAGTGGGACTGTAATGAGCACCGCATCCCCGGAAAACTCACAACCATTAGATGTCGACACTTTGACTCTGTTGCACAAATTTTTATCCACACCTGTGCAATTGGTGCCATATGAAATACCTGTGACTACATGGTTCAGGTGAATGGGAAGTCCATCACCAAGAGACTCAACAACATTACTGTAACCTCCTTTAATCATACAATGAGCTCCACCAAACCCCCCATAAATATCATCTTGATTCCAATATGGAAGAGACACATCTTTAAGTAAAGCAGCACATCCATACTCCAAATGAGCAAAATGCCAATTCATAATTCTCCTCTCAAGAGGACTCAAAATATCCTCCTTAGGTTTATCAAGACTTCCACAATTAGTATCACTGGAATTATGCAAAGCATCCATTGGATCTTGCACATCATCAATATGTGTTTCCACCCGAGCAACACGACGTGACTTAAGAATATACTCCAAACCATCCTCCAGAGACATTTTAGAGGCGCGTTCCCCCTTCTGCGCAACAACTAAAACCATATCATCAAGGAGGCTATTATACTCTGCCTCTAATGCTTCATCCAAATCTGTAGGAACCTTTTCGCCAGTCACAGTGTCATAAAGAGGGCAATCACTATTTAGGACTGTCAACTCAAGCCCCAACTGAGCACAAATCAATGAGGAAGGGTCTGGTCTTCTTTCAGTGTCCACGTCAGCCTCAACACCAGTAATAATACTGGCCCCAAGATCTACAGGGACTGAAAGAGATGAACGATCTGTATAAACACGACCCCCCAGTCTACTCCTAGCTTCTAGAATAGTAACAGCAAACCCCTGGCGCTTCAAGTGACGAGCAGCAACTAAACCAGCTGGACCAGCTCCTATAACAAGGATTTTCTTTCTTTCTTTAACATCACACGGCAAATCATCATTCATGACACTATTCTCATTGGACAAAGATTGAACAATCTGCATGTCATCATTTAAATCTGAAATTATGTCATTATTTAACTCTGGAGTTACAAGAGAAACTTCTCCGCCTTCTTGGATTGCACAAGAATGATCAGCAATCGGAACATCCACAATAACAATGGCATTCGGCAATTTTGCATCAGTAGCACCATTTTGCTGAATAACATTAGCAGCAAATTTTTTACATTCTGCTGCATCTGCTGATTTGATCACTCCGCAATCAAATGCTGCGTCATCATTATCAGTTGCAACTTCATTCTTCACCATTGAAGGAGTTTCAGAACTTCTGAACTGACCAACGATAAATGAGACTCCATCCTCCATATCAGTAACTGAAGACCCAGTGTTTCCTTCAATATTGCTTTCATTGAAAAGTTTAAGATTATGCTTTGAATTTGATTCTCCTTGCTCTTTCACTGAAGCAAGCCCAACATTTATATAGCCCTGCCAATGGTTCATAAGCCTTTAAAATTTATCTGCTCATCAATTTTTACACAAAAAGAACAAAATAACCAGAAAAACAAAAAATCTTACACTCTGATCAAGAAACGCATAAACATTCCTAATAAGAGAATCTCGTGTTGATTCATCTTGAGAAGGTATATCGGTAACACCACATTCAGAAAGAGGTAATATGCGGCTAACATCTTTATTCCAAAGCCCTAAAATCTTATTCCTGCATACATCGAGAAATAAATTTCACTGATCACAAAAAATGGGCATACAACCAACAATAATTATTGTTCTCGCTCATCGACAATCATAATACAATTTGTGAGACGCAGATATTAGAAATGTAAAATTACCTTGATGTTTGATCTGATGGAAACAACAAGACAACCAAGGACGATGTAAGATTTCAAGAAATGAATAACACCTTTCTAAAGATGAAAATAAAACAAACTGTACCCGCAAATATAACCAAACCAAATGCATTAAAAAATTTACTAAATCATAGAAGAGCAACAACAAGAATAATAACCCTTAACGTGAAAAAGTAAAACAAGTGGAACAGTAAAATCCATTTTCAATTAAATGGATTACCAGAAAAAGGATAAAAACAATATCAATTTACACCATACCTGCACTCCAAATAATCAAGAAGGCCACCTTTGCGCTTTAGAACCTCTTTAAATTTTATCTTCTCAACTGGACCGACAGCACGAGCTCTTAATCCAGCTGATACAGCTGCCAATCCACTGTACTCAACATCAATAGCACTCACCGATGATGAATCGGACTTCTCTCTCCCTCTAATAGATCTTTCATAGTCAACAACTTGATCACTTTCTAGAAGCCGTTGCTCATTAATCAGATTATCCCAATCAGCATCCCCTTCATAAGCCATGTCTTCATGTCTGCGCCTCTTGGCCTTGCGCAATGTACGCTGGACAAGTGACAAATTAACATCTCTCGTGTCAGAATCAGGCAAAGACACTGCATCTTCGGTGTACATTTCATTTTCATCAGGCAGAATACACCGAGGAGAAATGCCGGTAACCTCATCAATCTCCTTGCGTTCCATCAAGGAAGATAACTTTTGCTCATGAGCACCACTTGAAGTTGCGGATACTGAAGCTAATCCATGATCGGATGCTGCAGCATTTTCCTTTGCAGGAGAAAAGAAAACATTTTCCGACTTCACTTTATAACAGTTCAAAACATTACTAACAGGCCCATCTACAGATTTCAAAGATTCGTTGAATGCCAATTTGTGAAACTCATCAGGTGCATATTTGCATGATCTATTCCCCAACATACCATCAAAAGGAGGAGCTGAAGTATCTTTTCCCTTCGCAAACACATCATCAATACCTTCAGTAACACAGACCAACAAGTCTGCATTATTCACAGAAGAAATCTTTGATCCATTTTTCAAGGTTTGAAGTTTTGAGCTCTCATTTTGACCTGAGACCAAACAGTTCTCATTGCAAACACTATGCGAGCTACAAGGGTCTTCAGAAAACCTTCTAAGGTTTGACATGCAACTTTCTGGTATCCTTTCATCTTTGACCTTCTTTGAGTCATTACTAATGTTACTAGAAACATCTAAAAAGCCATTGTTCATTCTCCGGGTCTTAACTATCTTACATTCTTCAAGCACAAAATCTGCTGTGTCATTAGTACCCACATTGGAATTACCTCTACATCTATCATCTTCAGGGTTGTGACTCAACCCATCCTGCAAAGTTTGTGATGCGCTACTTTGTTTCGCGTTCAAATTCACAACAGAACTCTTTCCCAACCCAGAATGAGACTTATGCAAAAACACAGACGATGAATCTTCTTCAAACTTCTCATACAAAGAATGATTCAAATCCTCACTGGAAAGCAACGAAACCGCCTCTTTCTGATCTTCATTTTCAACATCGCAAGATTTTAAACCCTCCAAATCATTACAACCTTCAACCCCAATTTTACCTTTCTTCACACTAACCTTCCCTGCACTTGCAATCACAGATCCAGCATTCTTTTTAGGACCCTTCAATTTCTTCCTAAAAATCGCAAGCGTATCATCCATGCTCCCAATATCCTCATCTCCAGCAACCACTTTGCCTACATTACCCGAATTCGTCTTATTCTTCTTAGAAACTCTAGGTTTTTTCAACTTCAATAAAGACCCAATAGGCTCATCATCATCAGAATCAAACCCAATTTCAACAGGTTTAACTCTTTCCTTAACCCTAGATTTCTCCCCTTCACCTTCCATCTTCTCAACCCTAAATTTCAACAAATTATTCCCTAATCCTAACCCTAAATCACCTTCAACAAGCTGAAAATTCGATAAATCGTCATTTTCCATTTATCTAACAAACGCACACGCAAAAAATAAAAACTCCAGTCCATTCATAACTGTCAAAAAAATCCTCCTGTAAACAACAAACAATCACAATATCAAAAACAAATCGCTCGTTACAGAAACCTTTTCAAAATCAAGAAGCTGGAATAAAAGTATTGAAAATTCGCAATGTCGTAATTCCAAACAATTGTCATTGATAAAAAAAAGCAAGAACAATAAAGGGAGTTAGGTTGGGAAGAAGTACCTATGAAGAAGTGCAATAGAGAGGAAAAAACGAAGGAAAGGCGGGAGTGTATGCAGTGTTATTGTAATGAGAAGGTGAAAATGGATTTGTCGAGGGAAGTGAGAGGCGTACGTTAGCGACTGTGTTTCTGCAAGCGTAGCTTCATAATTTTTAATTTGACAAATCGATACGTCATCGTATTATACCATTCAAGTTATTATGATTTTGTGTTATTTTTTTCAATTTGATAAGTACTAATTTTTTTCTCTTTTATTTTCTTTTTCTAAAAAGTAAATATATGTGAATTACAATTTTATACTTTTTTTAAATATTTCTACAAAAATAGTAACTTATTAATTTTATTAACAATAATATTATTTTACAATCTAATATATCTAAATAACTAAAAAAATAAATAAATTTATAATTGGACAATAAAATTTTAATAAAAAATAAAATAAATGACTGATGTTATAAAAAAAGTACATTATTTAATAGATGTTAGTAAAAAATATAAAATAAATAAAATAATATTTTAAAAAATATTATTAGGCAAATTTTATTCATAAAAGTATTCATTTTCGAGAACTTGGTTTTTGATGTGCTAGCATAAATTAAGTATTGAATTTTTATAGGATTTTAGGTCAAATAAAAAAATTCAATTATATCTTATGTAAAATATAATTAAATTTGTTAAGAATATTAATAAATAGTTTTTGTAGTAAAATATTTTTAAAAAATAATAAAATAAAAATAAGATAATTTTAAAATTAATTAAAATTTTAGGTCAAATAAAAAAATTCAATTATATATTATATAAAATATAATTAAAATTGTTAAGAATATCAATAAATAGTTTTTGTAGTAAAATATTTTTAAAATAATGAAATAAAAATAAGATAATTTTAAAATTAATTAAAATTTTAGGTCAAATAAAAAAATTCAACTATATCTTATATAAAATGTAATTAAAATTGTTAAGAATTAAATAGTTATTGTAGTAAAATATTTTAAAAAACAATAAAATAAAAATAAGATAATTTTAAAATTAATTAAATGATAATCTCTTGAGTCAATAAAATACAATATAATTGTGCATATTCAATTTTATCCATCTTTATTTTAAAATTACTCAAATTTCAAAAAAATACTTCATATAACTATTTTATGGGATAATTCTGAAGAAAAATTAATAAATAAAAGTATATTAGAGTTCTTTTTATATCTCAAGTTCATATTCGAAGTTTTTAATCTTAACGGTCATATACCCGTAAAAACCCCTGAATTGTTGGGCTTGGAGTAATTGAAGGATGAGCCCACTTCTGTAATGAGGTGGGTCAGCAATTCCAAGCTGTGGCTGCATCGACCCAGCCTTTAACCTAATGCAAATAATACTCAAACAAGATAAGAAAATTATATAAATGTCAGTTAAGTTTGTTTATTTTTGTTAATGTTATATAAAATTTTGAAAATATAAAAATGTCTAATTTTGAGTTTGCAATTATAAAAATGTCAGGGTATGTTTAGTGTTCATCGTTGTTTATTATTGTTTATATGTCGAGAGAACAAAAAGTGACATTTTTGTATTTTAGAACATGAAATCTGTCATTCATATAATTTTGAACTAGAATCTTCTCAGTCAATAAAAATCAACAAAAATGAACAAAATATATTGACATTCATATCATTCCAAACTTAAAACATAATAGTTTGTATAATTATCTGAAACAAGATGGAGCTCCCGTCCACTAGAGATGGCAACGGGGACGGGATCTCCGAGGACCCCTTTCCCCGTCCCCGAAACTCCGAACCCTAACCCATCTCCGCCCCCGTCGGGATGGTATTTTAGATACTATCCTCATACCGGCTTTAATACTAAAAGTTAACTTTTTTTGAAAAAAATATATAAATAATATATATATATATATATATATATATATATATATATTACCATTATAGGGGGGTATGAATTTAAGACTCATATTAATCGATTAAAAATAAAATATATAAACAAAAATGTTATGACAAATATAAAAATAAAGTACAAACAGAATAAAATTAAATACTTGAAAATAAAAAAGCAAATAAAAATAAGACAGAAAAGTAATATAAACATATATCATAACATTAACAGCAGAAATTATTAACAAAAAGGGAGAGAAAGACTTTTTTTTAATATAGGTGTAACGCCCCGAAAACTCGTCCAACCCAAAACGAGAGAATAATGTTAAGATTTAGAACATCAAAGATAACGAAATTAAATAATGAATTATGAGTGAGGATGAATAAGTATACGTGTGTTGTTGAATCCTTGCATGTACAGAGGAAATTGTGTCAATTACGGTCGGAAACCGAGGAAATAAATATACGTGTTCTTAGATGAAAGCAGGTGTTGAATAAGGTTTAACTCAATGTTAATTAACGTTAGATTCATGAGTAACAAAGTTAGAACAGGATGTGAAAACTTTGGTATAAGTGTTGTGAAAGTTAGATTGTGGAACGGGTAAGGAAAGGAATAAAAGAGATGTAGATTAGTGTGTGTTATGGTTGAATTTGATTTTGAGATGTGAGGTAATTTAATGTCAATTGATGTTAATTAAGTTGATATGATGTTTAAATTGATTTGGGGACATGTATGTGTAAGTATGTAGGTATCGGAAGATCGGAAGGAATCGAAAAAGGGCCAAGTGCACCAATCTGCACTAAAATAACGTATGCCAACTTTTTA
>CANYCX011655290.1:0-18381 GCA_948193385.1 Breynia disticha f. nivosa | reverse complement strand
TACCCTTAAAATGTGAGGTTAAAGTGAGGTCAAAAGAGACATTTCAAAGGGACAAAATAACACAATTAAGTGGAGAAAAGGAATAATACTGTTTTGTTCCATACTTTCCAGCAAAAAGGGCATTACCTTTGGTTTTAAAAGGAAAGAAATGCAGAGGCTTATGGGACTTTTGGAGCTGGGAATTTACATAGGAGCAAAGGAGAGATTTAGGGAGGTTTTCTTCTTCTTCTTGAAGGTCATGTCTTCTTCTTATTCTTCTTTTGTTTTGATTTTAGATCTAGCCATGCTAGGCTAGACATTTAGTTGGATTTTCCTATGATGTAAATAGATCTTATGCTTGGTTTCTCTTGTTGGATTTGAGGTATGATTGAATGAACTCATTTGATTGAATGTTTTGTATTTGATTGTGTTTATTGAAAGGATGATTAGTTGAGTAATTGTGATTGGTTGTTGTTAGTAACTCTATATTGGAATTGTGAAAGCTGAGGTTTATAGAGATTCACAATTAATTGCAATTGTTTGTTGTTATTCATTATTGGTAATCCTAAACCGGAATTGCGAAAGCCGAGGTTTAGGAAGGCTAATCAATTAGTATTAACGCTCAATTGGATAGAAAATACCATTTGACGCTAATGTGTTCAATGATATGTTTGTGTGCGTAATGACCTCAGTTAATTTAATGTATCACGAAAGTAGAACATTATTTGAATTAAGGACAATATTTTGAGCATCTAGAAAGGGACTCTTAATTAAAGTTAGTGCGAGAACACCAACATTAACTTCATCCTAACTTAGAAATCAAGCGTAAGTCTATTGAAGTCTAGGAAAATCAGACATCTCTATATATTGTTTTCATCTTTTACTTCTATTTGCAATTCATTTCAATAGTCTAAACTCAACAACTCTCAATGTTTATTATTTTCTTGTATTTATTTATTAGCACCGAATCGAATTAAATACTACGTTCCCTGAGATATTTGATCCCGGGAGGCATACTTCCGTGGTAAAACTACACCGATCTAGTGCGCTTGCTAGAACCCGGTCAATAATTCAAATGGTTGAGTGCATCTTTGGATATAAAGCATGGCATGAGCTTATGATGGTGCATGATTTGGTTACATGGTTTATGCATATGACATTCATGCATACATTTGGGACTCTTTGTGAGCACATTAAACTAAAGCATCTAAAGTACAATGGCTCTTAGTGAGCAAGATTAATGAGGCAGTGGTTATGGCACTTAGTGTGCAAATTTTGGTGCTTAGTGCACAATAAAGTTTGGTGCTTAATGCACAACATATTTTGGTGCTTAGTGCACAATATTACGAGTAGTATATAACAAATACTAAACCGGGCACATTGGTTAAAATTTAGTATACAGACATGTGTATGAATGCGTCAGGCCAAAACAGGGCATAAATGTGGATATCCAACTATTATAACAAAAAAATCCTGGCTAGAAGTCCTGTTAGCAAACATCAATAATATGGCCAAAATAGTGCATAAATTGAAAATTTATTTGGGATCATGAATGGTCACATGAGATTGCATTAAGAGGCATACATTCACATTATTTTGGTGCTCTCATGTTGAATGTGAAATTGGATATGGGTTAACTTGTATGTTGCAGAAATTGTGAATGATATATGAATTTAAATGTTGGTTTGATATGAATTGATTTATGTTGTATGATTTAGTATGCCTTATGATTGTTTAAGTCAGAATTGAGTATGATTTATAATGTGAATTGTGAAGAAGTTGTGTTTATGAATTGATTTAAGCCAAACTGGATTGTATATGATGATAGGTTTGAAGATGAAATGTTTCGTGTATTGTTGTTTGAGATTTTTCCCGAAAAACAGTGTGTAAGTACGCGGGGTCATCCCGACCACGCGTACTCTCTAAACGACCACGCGTTTGTCTGCACCAGACTATGCATATTCGCTCCGACCACGCGTACTTTTCCTCTGACCACGCGTCTATGAGTACCAACTACGCGTGGTGGCAGCGACAACGTGTAGTTATGGACCACCGCGTGTAGTTGAGTATGAACCTGCGTGAATAACTGGTTTCCAATCTTTTGGTTAAGGTTTATACCTTATTTTCTAAATGGTTAAATGTATGTGTTATATTTTGGTTTAGGGAATGATATAAGGTGAAGTTAAGTGATTTTAATTAAATTATGAATTGTTTTGTGGGTGAATAAATGAATTAAAGATAGTTGTTCATGTCGGTAAATGTTGCTTATTGAGTGTCAAAACTCATTTGTATTTTATGTCTGCCATATTCAATATTGGTAGGAAATTAAAGGGGTCAAATTTTGGATGTAAAGGTGCGAAGTATTATATACGACTCGACTAGAAGATTGAAGAACCAAGGTGGGCTGTGCACTATGATGTTTGACTTTTACATGTAAAATATTGTATCGAAAAATGATAAGTGCATATAATCATTTTTCTAGGCTATTATTGAAATGGAATTTTTCTGGTTCCTTTTCTTTAATAATCTAGAAAATTTTTGTATTACTTCAATCTTCATAAAACATATTTCGGTAAATCTTGTATGAATTGAATTTTAAGTAATGTAATGTATGATTTTATAAATTTTTTTCAAATTGATATTTTCAAAAATAAAAATGATTTCCAAGTTTGGGTACCATTTCTTGAGGAGAGAAAAATAATTATTTATGGAAATGGTAGTCAAATTTGGAGGTCACACAACCTGTTCGTCGCAATACTCGTTCTTCTCACCCACCTAAATGGCTAGCAGATTACATTACCTGTGTCTCTCATTCTGCTTTACATCCTTCTTCCTCTTTAAAACAATATGATCTACCACTACCTATTCCATCCTCAAAAGGACCTCCTCATTTTGAGCGTATCCACCTTCTTGAATCTGTTGTTCCCCTTCATTGTCCGTCTACATAAGCTCAAGCGTGTAAGGATCCCATATGGGCGGCTTCGATGAATGAAGAGCTTGCCGCTCTTAAGAAGAACCACACGTGGACCTTGGTTGATCTGCCTGTGGGCAAACATGTTGTGGGCTGTGTCTAGAAGTTCAAAATTAAATATAATGCTGATGGTTCTTTTCATAAGGCTAAATCATGCCTTGTGGCTCAGGGGTTTACTCAGCTGGAGGGCATTGATTACATGGACAGTTTCAGTCCTATTGCTAAATGGCTCACTATTCGTTTACTTATTCACTTTGCTACTGTTCATTCTTGGTCTCTTCACTAGGTTGACATTAATAATGCATTTTTGCATGGGTATCTTACTGAGGAGATTTACATGAAAATCCCTCCTGGTTACTGTAAAGGCTCTGATGGTGAAGTTTGCAAGTTGAATCGTTCTTTGTATGGTTTAAAGCAGGCTTCTAGGGAATGGAACCATGAGTTCTGTTCTAAATTGTTGGGTTATGGTTTGGTTCAATCTACTCATGATAATTGTTTGTTTGTGAAATCTTAGGGTGGTTCTTTCTTGGCATTGGTGGTATATGTTGATGACATTTTAATCACAGGTACTGATCTTTCCTTGATCACGACTCTTAAGTAGTTTCTGGATGCACAGTTCTCTATAAAGGATCTCGGCCTCGTGCACTACTTTCTTGGTGTTGAGATTACTCGATCTACATTGGGCACTTCTTTATCCCAGCATAAGTACATCTTAGATTTATTGGTGGAGACAGGCTTGACAGGTTGTAAGCCTGTTGAGCTGCCTTTACCTTCTGGTTCCACTTTCAGTTCTATTGATGGTGATCTTTTCCCACACCCTGAGCGTTATCGACGATTGATTGGGAAGTTACTTTACTTAAATTTCTCACGCCCTGATGTTAGTTATGCTGTAAATTTGTTGAGTGAATTCGTTGGTTCTTTGCGAGTTGCTCATTGACAAGGTGTTTTGCACATTCTGCATTACTTAAAGGGCACTCTTCATCATTGCCTCTTCTATTCTGTTCAATCTGGCTCTAACTTGCTCACTTACTCAGATGCAGATTGGGTCAAGTGTCTTGATTCAAGGATGTCAGTTTCTGGTTACTGTATGTTTCTGGGGCATAATCTGATTTCGTGGAAGTGCAAGAAGCAAACCACTGTTGCTCGGTCCTCTGCTGAGGCCGAGTACAAGAGTATGGCTTTGGCTCTCTGTGAGGTTCTTTAGCTTTCTTACATGTTGCGTGATTTTTAGGTTCCTACTCAGTTACCGGTTCCTCTATGGTGCGATAGCCAGGCTGCCATTCACATCGCAAACAATCCTGTTTTCCATTAGCGTACCAAACACATTGAGGTGGACTGCCATTTAGTGCGTCACCACACTGTGTCCGGGTTCCTCAAACCCTCGTATTGTCCTTCCCGGATGAATATGGTAGACATTTTCACAAAATGTCTACCTTCATCCACCTTCTATCCCATCCTTTCCAAGATGAACCTTCACCATGGTTCATCTTGAGGGGGGATGTTGGTATATGTTGATTGTATTGTTTCTGATTTGTGCTTGTAATTGTTGACTATAGTCAATGCCCATGTGGCATAAAGGCAAAGGATGATGGGTCAATAATGAGCCATATATAAACCGTGTTGGCACACGATAATGTTGATCTCTGATGTCTAATATGAGATAATATCTCATCTCTCTCTCCAGATGCTTCCTCTTTCTCTCTCTCATCTCACACTCTAACCGTAATTCCCTTTCCTTTCCTGTTGTAGATCTGGTGTTCTAGAAGTATTATAAAATAAATTACAAAAACTAAGAAAATTACAATAGAGTGGTAGATTGTTACAAAAAAAAAAAAAAATTATTATAATTAGAACATATTAAAAAAAAAGATTATAATAAGTGAAGTCCAATTACAAAGTGCAACTCGTTTGTAGTTATGTGGGTGACGTAGAAATATTATTTATAGAGTAGAAAAGATTAGAGTGTAGGGAAATTTTTTTTTTTGTCCGAGTCCCGGTATCCTGATTTACTGGGCCGAGACTAATCCAGTTCGGAGAGGATCCCAGCGTAAGTTTGTTTTAAATATATATTAATCATTAATTAAATTAAAATAATGAATTCGTCAATTGATGTGGCACTAAACCATACGCAGTGACGTATTTCCAGCAAATCGTCATTCATGTGTCGTCATTACAAATTTCTCCATCACCAACATTACATATATCTGCATTACTGCCTGGCTGTAAGATGAAAGAAAAATAGGATCTAGTAATCACAATGGAATACCATACATCTCTCTCCTTTCCAATCCTTTCAACAGTACTCTTTCTCATTGCACTGTTGATGATATGGAAAAGCTTCAAATATGCATTTTCATCTCATCTAAACCTGCCTCCAGGACCTCCCAAGCTCCCTATTATTGGAAACATTCACCATTTGTGGGGCGATATGATTCATCGTCGCTTAACCCATTTGGCTAAACAGTATGGACCTATAATGCATCTTCAGCTTGGTCAAGTTACCAACATTATAATTTCTTCTCCATATGCTGCCAAACATTTCTTCAAAACACATGATATCAATTTTTCTCACAGGCCATTCAGTGTTGCAACCAATATTATATTATACAATGGAAGTGATATTGTATTTGCACCATATGGAGACACTTGGAGACAACCGCGAAAACTCTGTACCATGGAGCTGCTAAGTGCTAAGCGCGTCGAATCATTCAGCCATGTTAGGGAAGAAGAGATATCAGAGTTCATCGGTAACATCCAACATAGGACAGGATCGCCAATCAACTTATCAAGCATGTTTTTTTTTTTTGGTCTGAACCCCGGTATCCTCGACTCATTGGCCGAGACTAATTCGGGTTCGGAGCGAGAGGCACAGCTCCTCCCTCACGAAGGCGACTCTCCTCGGACTCGAACCTGGGTCCAAGCTTTCATGGGAGGGTTGGATTGCCAATCCAACCAACACTTAGTGGGTTATTATCAAGCATGTTTAAGTCTTTAAACGCTGGCATCATTTCAAGAGCAGCCTTTGGTAAAACATGGAATGGTCAAGATGAATATCTTCCATTTGTTGATAGAATCGGTGAGGTTATTACAGGTTTTAATCCTTCTGATTTTTATCCTTCTGCTAAGTGGCTCGATCATATCAGTGGGACAAGGAGAAGTGTGGGGAAGATCCATCAAGAGTTGGACAAATTGATAGAAGATATCATTAGTGAACATCTCAGCAAAAGAGAAACTGGGTTGCATACAAACAAAGATCTTGTAGATGTTCTTCTAACTCTTCAAAAGCATGGAGATTTACCATTCCCTCTATCAACCAACAACATCAAAGCAGTCATATTAGTGAGTCTCTTGTCTGAATTTACGCTTGTGATTTAAGTTGAGCAGTCATTAGTAACAATTTTATTGTTACTGCGGTTTTTTAATGTAAAAGCTTTTTTGATTCTGCTTAACCTAAACTAATATTTTACTTGCAATAAAATTGCAGGACATGTTTGCAGCGGGTACTGAGACATCATCAAAAGCATTAGAATGGACAATGTCCGAATTGATGAGAAACCCCGAAATAATGGAAAAGGCTCAAGCAGAGATAAGACTAGTGTTTGGTGGAAATAAAAAGATTGATGAAACAAGGCTTGGTGAATTAATATATTTGAATTCTGTTATCAAAGAAACACTAAGACTCCACCCGCCTCTTCCTCTACTAATTCCAAGAGAATGTGGTGAGAAATGTGAGATTAATGGCTACGACATACCTTCAAAATCTAAAGTAATTGTGAATGCATGGGCTATTGGGAGAGACCCTGTCTATTGGGTTGAACCTAACAAGTTTGATCCCGATAGATTCCTTCATGGTTTAATTGATTTCAAAGGGAATAACTTTGAGTTTATTCCATTTGGTGTTGGAAGAAGGATTTGTCCAGGAATGTCGTTCAGTAGCGTTAGCATTGAGCACACACTCTCGCAGTTGTTATACCATTTTGACTGGAAACTTCCAAATGGCATGAAAGCTGAAAATTTTGATATGACGGAGTTGTGTAGCATGGTACTTAATAGAAAGACTGATCTCCTGTTAGTTCCAACAAGATATGTTCCTAAATAAACAGAGTGACTTGTGGAGTGGATTCCAAATATTTCTCCATGTAATAGTGTTCTTAATATTGTGTGTATGGCGTGCTTTTGCTTGTATTTTTGTATATGCAAAAGCAATCTGCATATTGAACAGGGCTTATAAAAAGGTTAGAGAAGCTTTTACTTGTGCCTTTTCTCCATGATAGTTTATATTTGACAGCTTATTTTGGTTGGAAAAGTAGTGCAGGTAATGGTAGTAAAAGTACGTTTCTACTAGCTGTTCATGTGCCATACATCTCCTGCTTTGCATTCTCAATCTTTAACAGTAGCTTATGTGTCTCTTCAAGTCATTGCAGCTTCTTATTCCAAATGAGAATCCAGAGATGTTAGAACAAGTAAGGCTCTAAACTTGCCGAGTCAAGCCGACTTTTGAAGTGTTTAAGCTCGACTCATTTAAAATTTTTCGCGTACGAGTTCGAGCTAAGCTTTCTTGTAGAGCTCAAATTTTTTTTCAAGTTTGGTTCGTTTAAAGCCCGCGAACTAACAAGCCTGTTCACTAGCTTTACTAAATATGAATAAACAAAAATTAAAATATAATTTTGTTTGACAGTGAGAGAGCCGCTGGATAACGAGAGAGTGGTTGCAACAAACGGCAAGTTTGGAGGTCTATAAAACAATGGTCGTGAAAGTAGAGATAGATAGAGAGCAATCTAATTGAAAAATTAGAATTTGATAGTTGATGACTATATGATGGCATATTAAAAAATTAAAATTAAGATAAAGTTAGATAAATTAGTTTCAAAATTAAGTTGTTTTGTATAAAATTATGTAATTTTACACTCTAACATATTGTAATTTAAACATGTAATTATAATGATATAAAAATTAATTTTCAGGTTGATTCGCTCAAACTAAATTAACTTCTTTGAAAATAGAATTTATTATTCAAATGAAATTTTGTAATTGTCATTGTATGTACTTACTTGATGACTGACTTAATATTTTCATATTTTAGTATTAATTCACACGTTTGTGCATTTAATTTCATTATTTAAAGAGAGTTTTTTTATATTTTTGCTAAAAAGATAGTAACATGTGAGTTGATTTAGTCTAATGATATTTCAAGCATTGATGGCTTTTGTAAAATAAATTTAATTTAGATATTTTAGTACAACAAAATTGATATTTCAAACATTGTGGTTGTATTTAACTAAGATATCTGGTTAAAATTTTAGAATTAAGTAATGCTCCATTTATTTGGTGAAAATTAATTTTCTTTGAAAAATATTTTTCATGTTTCATAATCTTATTTTTCAAAATCATATTTTCTAGTATTTTATAATCAAATATTTAAAAATATAAAAGAAATATAATTTTATATTTTAGATAAGAAAATATTTTCTTTAAAAATAAGTTAAGAATAATAATTATTTTTTCGTTGATTTTTAAGTTATAATTTTGTTGACTTATTTTTCGTTGGTAACAAACGTTGGAAAATTAGGAAGACATTTTCTCAAAAAATGAATTCTTCCAAACAAATGGAGACTAAAAGTGACAATTTTTGAAATAATAATATAATTTGTAATTATACAGTTATAATATGATACAAATAACACTAATTTAATTTTCATAATATTTGTTGTTGAATAATAATATTTAATCAGCATAGCTGATAAAAATTGCTACCTTTAGAATTAAGCTTGTTGACGAGTAGAAAGGCGGTGTGTGTTATGAAAGAATTTTATATATTCGTTTGAAATTTATTTTTAATTTTTAATTTTATTATTTAATTTATATATTTTATAAAAATTAAAATTTTATATTTATAAATGAAAAAAATTAAAAATATATTAAAATGATGAATTTATAAATTCAAATTAAAGTGGTGTAATTTAAAATTTTAAATTCAAAATAAAAAATTATTTATAAAATCAATATTTATTTTCTCATACAGAATTAAATTTTATTTATAAAATAACATATAAATAATTTTAATATCTAAAAAAAATTTATTTAAAAATTATAAAATTAATATGTTGAATTAAACAATTCAATTGAATTTATAATTTTAATTTAATATAAATTTTATTTACAAATAAAATTAAATTTATTTTCATGAAACGTTCTCGTCTAATGTTGTCGTATGTTGACTGTACTCTAAAGTTGCCCTTTCTTTATGCATGGACACCTCACCGCCCACTAACTTCATCTCCCTCTCTCTCTCTCTCTCTCTCTCTCTCTCTCTCTTTATTCCCACCGCCGTATCCTTCTCTTCTCTCCACTTCCTTTTCCCTTTCGCTTATCCCAATTTCACTGCTTCTTTTCCGTTTCGGGGTTCCAATTTTCACTGCCTTCTTTTTCATTCTGGTTTGGTCGCCTTCTCTCACATCTCAGTTTTTGTAGCCTATACTCATTTCAAGCTCTCAATTTCGATTCATAAATTGAATTTGAGGTAAGGTGAGATTCTGTCTCTACATTTAACTGTGTCTCTACATTTAACTGTCTTTTGCTTTCTGGGCATCTTTGGATATGTATTGATTATCTTTCTTCATAATTTCAATGTTTGTTATTTTCCTTTCCTCAAATATCTTTCAATTTTTTATTCTTCATATTTGATTCTGCTCAAGGACTTCATTTACTGTCTTGAATAAATACATGTTATTTGATTTGGCAATTTTGATTTTTGGATCAAGCTGTTGTGTTGCTATATTGTTTTCTTCACCATATTCAAATTGGTTTATTTTTAGGAACAATTCAAGTGTATGATTTGAGAGTGTAAGTTATAGGGAGTGAAATGGGGGCTTCAACCTCTAAATTAGAAGATGATAAAGCTTTAGCCCTGTGCCGTGAAAGAAAGAAATTCGTAAGGCAAGCACTGGATGGGCGATGCTCTTTGGCAGCTGCACATGTTGCCTACATCCACTCTCTCAGGACCACTGCAACTGCCTTAAGGAAATTTGTACAACCTGAAGCAGCTCCTCTTGAATCTTCATTGTACACTTCCACTACTGCAACACCGGAGCCTCTTGCTTTTGCTGAAAAATCCGTCTCTCATTTCTCATTTTCCTCTCCTTTGTCGCATCGTGTTGATGCACTTGAGAACCTTTCTCCTTCCCCATCTCCCCCGAGTTCCACTCATTTTCATGCAAATCATATGAGATTTGGAGGCTTTTCATCCAGAAAAGTGGAGGAGAAACCTCCTGTTGCTGTAACTTCGACAGTAACTACTTCTAGTACTCCACAAAATCTGACACCTCGTTCCACCGGGAATCCAGAACCATCACCATTTGAGGATTCTTCAGCACCTGCTGGCACTCCACCGTGGGACTACTTTGGACTTTTCCATTCTATAGACAATGAGTTTTCCACTCAGGATGCAAGGGAAATGAACCATGAGTTAGAGATTGCTGATGATTTAAGATGGCTCAGGGAAGAGGAGGGAATTCCTGATTTGGTGGATGAAGAGAAAACATATTCTGATGGTAGTGAAAAGTCTCTTGATTCAGAAGATGAATTTGATGACCCTCCCTCCGATACCTTAGTTCGAAGGTTTGAAAATCTGAATAGGATGCAAGATAATGTCGAAGTTCAAGTTTCACCTACTGTGACTTCTGTGATGAGTGTGGCATCAGAGGCAAAGTTATTGAATGGGGAGAAAAAAGGCACTCCAAATTTGTCACCATTAAGATCGCCATCCCCAGAAGTTGCTACCCCAACCAATACAAAGAGAACTCCTTTGAAAGAAGATAAAACGGAAAACAAGATTTCTGCCAAAGACTTCATCTCAAGCATGAAAGATATTGAATATCTTTTCATAAAAGCTTCAGAGTCTGGGAAGGAAGTGCCAAGGATGCTTGAAGC
Organism: Breynia disticha f. nivosa; assembly: GCA_948193385.1. Taxonomy (NCBI): domain Eukaryota; kingdom Viridiplantae; phylum Streptophyta; class Magnoliopsida; order Malpighiales; family Phyllanthaceae; genus Breynia; species Breynia disticha. The sequence continues at coordinate 7,502 of CANYCX011655290.1, read as the reverse complement.
GAATAAGTTGCATTTTCGACCAATAGCTTTGGGGAAAGAAAGTAATATTCCTTTCTCTATCCTTAAATTGTTTCAATTGAATATCTTGCTCAAACTCAGTTGCTGTCCTGTATTGTGAAGATGTGCTTGATAATTTTCATTCGATAACGCTTATAGTATTTGTGCGCTCAATTTCTATGGCGTTAATTGACCTATTGAATTGACATGCTTTATCAAATGACTCAGGCATATCGATATTATGAATCTGAGTGAGATGTTTAGGGTAAAAATGGGAAATTCTTTAGCGCTATGCTACGATAGTTTAGTTTCTCTGCTTACAACTTTTTGAAAGCCTTCTGACAATAGACTTCTTTCCTTTGGCAGATGGGTCCTTGGCATCTACTTTCTTAAAAAACTGTTTTTCATGTGGGGAAGATCCAAGTCAAGTGCAAGAAGGTAGGTCTCCTTATTTTTGTGCAGTTTATTTTTCTTACTTCTTTTAGGGTGTGTCATAAAAATACAAACTTTACAACTGAGAGTCATTATGTATTATGTAAAAAATAAATATTAGAATTTAGCTAAGATATGCAATGAGAAATGCTGCAGCAATTATGTTATGTTAATGTGGAAAAGGAGACAAATGATTTGTTTTGTTGTTCTTTTTGATTAATTAAAACGTATGAAACTTTGGGGGAGATCTTATCATGTCATTCTGGACGCATGATGTACATTACCTTATCAAGCACAAGGCTTGGCAAAAATATTAATTTTGTTGCATGAAATCTTAAGTCTTAGAATAATAATTCTACATTAAGATCTACCTATTTACTGAATTTTTCTTTTTCAATTTGCAGTTTTTAATACTCCTAATACCTTCTAATAATGTTTGTTTAGAGCCTGCTCAAAACTCTGTGAAGTACTTAACTTGGCATCGAACGACATCGTCTCGATCATCGCCATCGAGAAATCCCCTTGGTGTAAACAGCAAGGATGAGAGCGATGATGTGGCTGGTGACCTATTTGAGAATTTCTGCATGAATTCTGGTAGTCATGCTTCAACCTTGGATAGGTTGTATGCATGGGAGAGGAAGCTTCATGATGAAGTGAAGGTAGTATTATTTTTCATGTCTCATTATTTTGTTCTCATATCGCTGCATTTATGTCCTATTGTTGGCCTTCTCTTAGTCTCCCCTTGAAAAGACAGTTTTTGTTTAACTATTTGACATTCAATCATCACCCTCCTCTTCCAATAGGAGTCCCATGCAGTGGAGATGATTTCTATGAAGAATGGAAACTCTACATTACAATGTGAAAAAAAGAAAATTTGCTAGTAGTTATTAGTTTGTTGTTAAAAAAAATTAATTGTGGGCTGATCATTTTATTGGTTTGGAAGAATCTCAACTTTTCTGAATTTTTCCTTTCTAGCTCCTTTCAGCTATTTTCGGATAATGTTACTTGAGACTTGAGACGTCAATAACCAAAGCTTAACTTTTTTCTTTCCAAATTTGCATAGGAGGTCTGGACTTCCTTTTATTTTTCACCTTATGATTAAGGCATACGCCATCTGTGATGTCCAGGTAGATGATTTGAGATTTTAGATGTATTTGCCTGTGAAATTTGGCTGTTGTAGGAGAAGTTAATCTTCTTTCGTAATGTGAAAATGATAAGATTCCAAAACTCAACTGAAGAATAATAGAAATAATATAGAAAATAGAATGATTTTTATTGAATAAAGGAAGGTAGACAAGAATGTTGAGTAACAGAAATCAATAAAGGCAGTAGCTTGAGGCTACTACTCTCTAAGTAGCTTGAGTCTACCATTGATAAAATTAGTGTAGATGCAGCAGGCTCAGCTGCTAGTTCATTTCTGACTCCCCCTTCCCATGTCTCTCTTGCCCCTTTATCCAAACTTATCCGCTAATCAATTCAAACTTATTCAAAATGCTTATTTATCCACTAATTAATTCAAACTTATTCAAAGTACTTTTTTTTGTTGATATCCCATAACTATTATTATTATTTCCCTAAAATCTAGTTACCTAACAGAAAATTAGTGGAAAATTCAAATACACAATGAGATGGTCAGGTTAAAGTATAACATTATAGAATTAGAGATATGAAAAGTGTATGTTGTTCTCAATAACTGGCATAAATGTTGTAATATCACCTGTATTTCAGGCTAGCCAGAAGATCAGAAAGATGTATGATAGCAAATGTGATGAGCTAAGACGACTAGAGTTGAAGCAATCAAGTACCTTACAAATAGATAAAACCCGCGCTGCTGTTAAGGATCTGCATTCTAGAATTAGAGTTGCAATTCACAGAATTGATTCCATATCAAAGAGGATTGAGGAATTGCGGGACACGGAGCTCCATCCTCAACTAGAGGAGTTAATTGAGGGGTATGGTTCTCTTATTCCATTAAATTAATTGAATTATTCAGCAAAAATGAATTATACTTGACAAAAATTTGAAATGAAGCCTTTGTGGCTACTTGTCATTGCCACTGCTTTCTTCTCTTTTTTGTTTATAGTTTTGGCATACTTTTTGTATACTTATTAAATTTTCTCACATTTTAGTTGAAAAGAAGTAATTTAGGGGTTTTACTAGTTATATTGAAATAAGAGCAGCTCTATGACTAATTTCCCATAAATAAATGCCTGGAAGAATTGAAAAGATTTTTAAAAAAAGTAAATCATGGTGCAAGAAATAAAAAAAAAATGTTGTGAGAATCCCAATGTTGTGACTAAAAATGAAAAGTGCACCAGAACTCCTGTAATTGCCTTCACAATGCACTGAAGGCAAAAAGAATCATTTGCCAGGGGTCCAGGTAAAGTGAAAGAAGGTCTAAATCAGTTGAATAATTCTGTGAAGGGTAGTTGCAAGGTAGTCTCTGCTATTTGGCCGTAGGATGACTTTCAGAGTTCATAGTTTAGTTCTTGCTGCAATGACTTGAAGATCTCTGGCATATGTACAGCACGTGTTAGTGCTCACCCCTTGCCGTAAATATGTCTGCAGATGTAAACATATGTCTGAACATTTTTGTTCCAATATTTTTCTTGCATCAGTTGTTTTGAGATTAGATTCTGAAGGGCATGCTTCTATTGGATCTAATGCTGCCGGACCTGATTTTATTTTCCGTGCAATATCTCACAGGTTGAGTCGGATGTGGGAAGTGATGCACGAATGTCATAGGCTTCAGTTCAACATCATCTCAATGGCATACCTTAATGGAAATGCAAAAATATCTATACAGTCGGAGTCTCATAGGCAAACAACCATACATCTTGAACATGAACTTGGCTCTCTCTCTTCAAGTTTTATGAAGTGGATTAGCGCTCAGATGTTGTACCTGAAAGTTATTAATCACTGGCTTTTCAAATGTGTTTTTGTCCCACACAAACCTGCAAAAAGAAAACGGAGAGGACAAACTACTGAGGAGAAGTTGAGAAACTCTGGCCCGCCAATTTATGCAACCTGTGATTTTTGGCTGGAGAGGCTTGAGGATCTGCCTGCAAAGGAAGTTGCAGAATCTATTAAAGCTTTAGCAGCCGAAACCTCTCGCTTTTTACCACGGATTGAAAAGCATCAAGGGAACAAAGCAAATCTAGCATCATGGAAGAACGATAGCAGCAATGATTTGACAGTTAATATGTTGAGAGAAGAATCTTCAGAGGATGGAAACTCAGGATTTCATGGGTTCCGTTCTAGAATGGAAGAGTTCCTTTATCATTTGAATGACTTTGCAGAATCCTCAGTTCATATGTATGCTGATCTCCAAAAGACCATTGAGGATGCGAAGATCAGGTATGAGCAACTGATGTCCCGACCAGAAGTTCCTTAGTTGAGGAGAAAAAAATAGGTATAGCGACAAGGCTATATGGGTTCCAATTTACGAAAGTGGAGTCACTGCAGAAATGTTGGAAGCATGCGACATTCCAGATAGAGCTGGATGAATTTTTGAGTTACTAATTTGTAAATGGAGAAGGAATAAAAGGGTTTATGGAAGTTACTACAGCATGGAAATGAGAATAAAGCTGTTCAAATTTGAGAGGTGCGGATTGAAGGGAATGCTTTTTCACAAACAAGACTTTCTTAACTTTTGTTGCTGCTGCGCAAACATCGAATCGGAACTGGCAAACCGGAGTTGTAACTAAACCGTCAGAACTGGTCGGCTAGTTCACGGTCCGGTTTCAATTTCTAGGAACTATGAACTGTGAACTTCCGATTCTGAACGAGAACCTGAATCGAACCGACAGAACCGAGCATTTTATGGTCTTGTTTTAATTCCATGAACCTGGTTTCAAACCATGTAACAGTAAGTGTATAGGTTTGTCTCCCCCGCTCTACCTTAATTTTTTTGGGAAAAATAGGAAAGATACCCAAAAATGTTTTATATGCATTGATTGAATGATGAATTTGTGATTTAGATTTCTTTATGCTTATACGTTAATTTGCATGAACATGATTTAAAACAATAGTTTGTGCAATTTGCTTTATTAAATATTTCGAAGAAAATTCAATAATAACCATTTATGTAAATCCAATACACATTTTGTTTACCAATTCTCCAATTAATCTTCAATTTGAGCATTATTTGACTCACAAAAATCAATCCTCAGCTATAAAATTTGTGTTTTCATAAACTCACTTTTATATTATTGTTTTATTAAATATTTTCAGCTTAACAAAAAAATATTTCTTAAAGCACAATATTTTTATACTGATAAAATTATATCTTTATGTGAATAATGACAAATTAATTTGATTGTTTTGTTTTATTATAAAAAAGCCAAGTTTAGCGTATCTTGATGATAAAAAATATTTTATATTAACCATAAGAGTGTTTTATATTGCACAATTAAGATTTTTATTTATCACCACTCTATCACATCATATTTTTGTGGACATATTGAAATGATTTTACTTTACAAAACACAAGGCATAATCTTATATAAATTATAGGACACAAATTTTCGTTTTGATAACACGAGTGATGAGTACACGATTAGACATGACACAAACAACAAAAATTTAATTTATGTAATATTTATGACATAAATAATAATATTTAATAGAAAAAATACTGACACGAATACGACTTGCCAATTCGAATAGTATAAATGAGCACGAATTCAAGGTTATTCGTGAGTGTAACATCAAGTTTAACTAACAAACCATAATATGGTATTACTCAGAAGTTAAATCCATCTCGACGAGCATATGAATATGGTGCTAATTCATGAACGAGCTCTGTTTTTAATTCGGATATGTTGTTCATCTTATCCACACCTTACACCTATTATCCTTTCTAAGTTATTACTATTTTGAAAATACACACTTGTGGTTTGCCAGAAATATGTATTTGTAAGAGTTGCCATAGCGTATCCTCAAAATACCATATTTATTTTGTTATCTTGCCCTCATCATCCGAATTAGATGATGTTTATAATGAAAGAAAATTAAATATAGCAAGACAAATGTTGATTGATTGAGTCGATTTTGGGACTAGTAAAATTTTGACTAAAAGACTTGCGAAACCTTCATCTTCATCCTCACGTACAGCTACGATGTGCATGTCGTCATTTTCCACATGATTGTGTTGGTAGAAATGAGAGATTGATGAACGATTATTTTTTAGGAGATCTAGTCTATAACAACAATTTCGGCATAGATTTTGGATGCAAAGAGGGTATTATTCTTAAGAATAGTTGAGGTCATGTGAAGTCACTCTACCAATTTCCAACACTCAATATATTACAGTGGAATTTAGCGTATAGAACCCATTAATATGTCTGACGAATATGTTTTTATTGGTGAGAGAATTTCAATTGATTATTTGAGAAATCTCTAGAGGTTTTGTTCATGTTTTTGCACCAAGATATTTATGAAGGTCAACTATATAATATGTCAAGTGTTTACACCACCAACGCCATAGAATGCTCGGTAGCATGCATCGACAATGGAGAAATTATCTTGTTATCTAGTAATGACAGTATACAAGAGGTGACCATGACCATCCGACTCTCATTTTAAAAGTACTTGCAAGCTCAAACTTGTGGATTTGATATACCTTTTTTAACGTAGCAAGTTCGAACAACAACATAATGTTTTGAACTAACGACCGTTGTTGAATGACGTCCTAACTGGTGAAGCACCGAAGATTGAGTATGTTGTTAATGAGTATGCAAGGATATTATCTTACAAATATGACATATCCGGAGTGAGTTTTTTTTGAAAAAAATACACTTATTCAAATGGGTGTAGAAACCAAATATTTAAAGAATAACAAGAGTATGCACGAGTGGATGCTCTGCGATCATATATATTGCACCTGGAAGACGAAGGTGGTTCGATCACCTAATGGACGGAGAAGAAAGTGAACGAGTTCGAGTGGATGCTCTGCGATATATTGAGCAGATTTTTGGATATTTGTTCTCGCGTCGTAATCTTATTTGTTTCATGTTTATATTTATTGAATGTAGTTGTTTCAATTATATTATTTTAATGTATTTTTTTATTAATGTAACGTTTTAATCCTTATATTTTTGAATAATCTATTTTATTTAATTATGTATTTTATAATTATTATGTTTAGGTAGTATTGCAATAAGTTTAAAAAATTTATAAATATTTAGTTAGATAAAAACAGAAGTTAAAAATATAATTATATTAATAAAATATTAATTAATATGAAAGGGGACTCATATTAAAATTTTTCACAAAACTGTGGTTGCTAGACATAAAGTGGGAAGTGACACTATTAAATAATGTAGCATTGTTGAAATACCAAAAATTAACACAATTGAAAAGGTAAATTTTAATATGAGGATTTCGTTTTACTGAAACTATATAGATTACGTAAAATTAAAACTGTTTTTTACTGAATAAATAAATAACTCAGATCTATTTTCACTAAATCTAACGATATTGAATGAAGGGATAATTATATCCTACACCATCTTTCACTTTAATATTGTACTTTCTACTTTAATATTACATAAACTACTTTAATATTACATAAATACTGTTTTACTTACATTTTTAAGTTTCTTTTTTGTTGTTTTGAACTTTTTTTTTACATATTTATTATATATAAACTATTTAATTACTTTTAAGATACTTTTAAAATATTTTCATCTTTTAATCAAAGTAGTTTTTATCTTGTTGTTTTATAGGATTAAAGTATAAAATACAAAGTAAAAGTTATTTGTGTAATTTTTAAAATTTTTTCAAAAAAGTACAATTAAAAAGATTAAAATAGGTATTTATGTAATTTGCCCAACTATAAATGATGTGCCGAATCTACTTAAAGATTTGAGGTTGAACCTCCCAGGAACCTGAAGCTAAGAAAACAAAGGTGGCAATTTTGAGACCATACGTATGACCAAAAGCATTAAAATCTTAGACAATCTATGCCGTCCAAAATCGACCATGTAGATTTCAGATGGGGACTTGAGTTAATAATTTTTTTTTTTTTGTGAAAGGACACAAATTAAAAACGCAGCTGATATGGACAAACT
>CANYCX011655193.1:0-14066 GCA_948193385.1 Breynia disticha f. nivosa | reverse complement strand
TTAAAATAAAAATTTTTCGTTTTTTTTTTTTTTTTTTTTTTTTATTTTTTTTTTTTATTTTTTTTTTTTTATTTTTTTTTAAAACACTTTATTTTTTTTTTTTATTTTTAATCAATAATTCATCAAGCATAATTCCCTAACATAACTCATATAACATAATGTCATCCAACTCATTATCATTCAATTCATACACCCACAACAATACATTCTTCTAAATCACATCAACAAACCATATCAATCCAAGCTTTTCACATACTAACAAACATATAAAGCAACCACTTCACAAGCAATAACTCAATCATCATTGTCACATATCAATTATTGTCAAAATCATAACATTTTCACACACGGTTCAAACAAACAACTGAAGTCGCGCTCGAGTTACTTACCTTTAAATGCTCAGCTAATTCCTTGTCTGGGAACCTGCTTCTCCCGGTTTAGGTCCTCCTAAACATAATTAAGGATTATATTAATTACGTCTCTCATTACTAAACATTAGATGTACAATGTCATGACATTTTTATGCACACATATATTATGTTTATCTATTACTTTCTCTCTCTCTCATTTATTAATTCCTTCTTCCTTTCACCTAACCTTCCTCTTCCTTTAAGACTACCCAACTTCAATTTACTTATTAACCTCATTTAGGTATAATTCAACCATTCTAACCATCCAACACTTATTCCTAAACCATTTTCCTTAATCAAAAATTAATTATGCCTCAATAATTACCCAATCAAATTGGCCATACAAACAACCTTAATAGAGTCCGAGAAAGCTAACCCTAACATTAAAACTTCAAACCGAGCTTAGGGTTATAAATTCAATGTTCGTCACTTTGACCCTTTCCACTTAAAACACCACTTTCAAACCCTTAAACCATAAACTAACCCTATAATTTGATAGTAAAGGTTACTACACATCCATACCTTTCCAACAAGTCTTAATTTACCCAATTTGGAGCTAAATTGAATGAAAAATCACTTCTTAAAATTCTACCTTGAACAAAAACGAAATTCACTATTTCAAGTGGAAGAAAACTCACCGAATCAAGCTTTTAGTCCGATCTTAAAACCTCCAATCACCAAATCTCTACTAGTTCCGGGCTTAACTAGGGTTTTCAAAATTCAATTTGAGTTTTGGAAGCTTATAACATAAGTGAAGAGTGAAGTAGAGAGATATAGGAAGATACATATATATATATATATGGGAAAGGACGGTTTTACCCTTGGCTCTACAACCTTGCCTTCCTTTCAATTTTCTCTCTCCCATTTAACTAAAACTAACCCAATTTTAACTCTTAATTTATTCTACACTCTCCCATCATTTATTTATTAAATCTTTTTACGAAAATTTTCCGCACGTAAATATATTAATTATTCAAATTAAATTTTAAAATTATGAAAAATGGAGGGCATTACATACGGAATGATTATTGAATTGTGAATGATTATAAACCATACTTCATTGCATGAGGGAAACCATATATGAGTTGACGTATTACTATATACCTTATAGATTGATTATGCTATGTGGACAATATGATTATAATGGTGATATTCTAAGTATGTAGAATTTATTTTGGAATGTGCTTTGAACTATGAATTGGTTGCTTAATGTGTGAAAATTATTGTGGTTGAAAGATTGCCTAGGTATGAATGTAAATTTGGCTAAGCATGGAAGAAAAATTGCTAAGTTTGGGAAGCAGAAAACTAGCCACGAACATGGCTGAATCAATCAGGAACATGGTAAGTCTTTTGGACTCCAATTTGAAGAAAAAAAATCAGCCACGAACGTGGTTGTTATCAACCACGAACGTGAATGCATTTCTGGACTTAAAAAGTTAGGGTTTTAAGGGTTTTGGCTAGGGTTTGAAGGAGCCACGAATGTGGTCCATATGAACCACGAACGTGGTGACTTTTTTTAACTTCCCACGAGCTAAAAATTTAAGAGCCACGAATGTGGTTGATTCAACCACGATCGTGACTACTTACCTATTGGCCAAACAGTTGAAATTTTTTGTGTTCCACTGGTCATGTATGTTCCTAAATAATTCCTTTGGGTTTATAAGTGTTAAATTTGGTTCATATATGTTCAATAATTCATAAATGAATATATTGTTTCCTAAACTTGTGTTCTTGGCCAACTAAGTTTCATCATCTTAAGATTGAATGAAATTATCCATGATTGTTATTTTATGTGATTATAAATGTATAAGTTTACATATATATGTTATGTTGCCAAATATGTTTTGATTGAAAGGAAGTTGTCCATTTGGTAAATTTGGCTTATTGAGTATAACAACTCCCGGGTGTTTCATACCTAACATGTGGGCAGTAACTTGAGGAGAATGACTTTTGGACTCGAAGGTGTGTATGTTGCTGCTCCAATTTAGGCCTTGCATAGAGAAGAACCGAGGTGGGCGGTGCACTGTGTTAGGATGTTTGATTTTGTACATGACAATGCATACATAATGCAGTACTTGTATTTTGTTGGGTTATTATTGAAATAGAGTCATTTGGATTCTTTTTCTTTCGTAACTTAAACTATTTTGTACACCTCTTATTTTGTTTTGGGCACATACCTTTGCAAAACATTATAAACTATGTTAAAAGAAATGAGATGTACATATTCATCAGGAATGAGTTTGTTTTATTTCTTATACTTTTATCTTACAATTTTTCTTATATATCAAAACTTTGATTTCCAAGTTCAAGTGTCACTTGACGGAGGGGAGAATATACGAAGTGATAGTCGAATTTAGGGGTCACATTTAGTGGTATCAGAGCCTAGGTTGTTAAAACCTCAGCTCCTGACATCATGGGTTTTATTTTGGTTTTCTAAACTGGTTTTACATAACATGCATGCATGTTTGCAATTGGTCATGTACATTATAATTCCAAAGAGTCTAAATGGGAGTCCTTATTTTTTTCATAAATTAGAATGGAAGAAGAACAAGGAGAGAGTGCACATGAAGCCGCCTGTTCTCTCGAGTCGGAATAGGGGAATGTGAATGCCCTTATAGTGAGTGAGCAAACACCATCTAATCCTCAAGCATAAGCCCAAGCTCAGCCTAAGGTTGTACAACAACTCTTAGATCTTATAGGAGCTACCGTGAGGGAACAATTACCTCGAGCTCAGAGGGTAGCTATCAATAAAAATTTTTACCAAATCTGGAAGTTGGGAGGCAAAGGTTTTAATGGTATAACAGATCCCTCAATTGCTGAGGATTGGATGAGAGGCACAGAAAGAGTTTTGAGGAGGATGCAGTGGACCTCTGTGCATAAGGTTTTGTACGTTGGAGGAATTTCAGAAAGCCTTTGTTGAGAAGTACACTCCACCAGTGTACAAGAGGGATAAAAAGGCAGAGTTTCTAAAGTTAGAACAAAGGGGATCTTTCTGTAGCTGAGTACGAGGTGAAGTTCACTTGTCTTTCTCTGTATGCACCAGAGGAAGTGGAAACTGATGAAGCCAGGAGGGACCGATTTGAAATGGGTCTGAAGAGAGAGATTAGTCTCTTGTTGGCTATTCAACCCCCTACCTATTCAACTATGTTGATAATTGCTTTACAAGCTAAGAAAGCTCTTAGCATATCAAAATTGCCAGAGGCTAAGAAAGCCAGGCAGGAAGGAAGCTCTGGTGGGGCTAAGAGTGCAAGTGCTCAAAGGTCCAGAGTGACCAAATTTAAGAGGTTTGGTAGCAGAGGACTGGGTACTGTAGGGACACCATTCTCAAGACGCAGTGAGAAGAATGTCTCGGATGACCAAAAAAAGGGAGGATATAGTTTCTTACTATTGTAAAAAAAGAGGGCATACGGCGAAGAATTGCTTCCAGAAACAGAAAGATGAAGAAAGGGTTCAACGTTCCCAGAGCAGTATGGGGGACAATCAAAGGAGCGTCGCTGGAAGTAGAGGCAGGGGATCCTATTATGGGCTAGTGAGATCACATGTCAGAGGTTCTCATCCTCACCAGCAAACAACCACTACAGCACCGCAGGCCAGAGTGTATGCCATATCTTGAGCTGATACTGCGGAGGACCCTAATGTTATCCCTGGTACAGTTTACATTTCGGGTCTTCCTATATGCATGTTTATAGATTCTGGTGCATCATACTTATTTATTGATTACGATCATGCTTTAAAATTTAATGTAGGGTAGAGTCCTTAGACTATGTGATAGCGGTATCGATGCCATCAGGACAAATAGTTCGAGTGAAAAAGGCAGTGAAATCATGTCCAATAGTGATAGGCAATCGCGAATTGCACACGGATTTTGTAGTCATTCGGTTAGAGAATTTTGGACTTACTTTGGGAATGGACTGGCTCACAAAGCATAGAGCCGTCTTAGATTGTTTTTCCAAGGAAATGTTGATTGAAGTTGATGGGCAGAAAGAGTTATTGTTTGTGGGAGATAGAAGAATAGTGCCTTCTCATTTTATGTTCACTGTTCAAGTTGTGAGGTTGATGAAAGAAGGGTGTGAGGCATATCTGGCTAGTGTAATGGACAGTATACAACCTAGTATCAGAGTGTCAGAAGTACTCGTAGTGTGTAAATACACAAATGTGTTTTCAATGGATCTACCTAGATTACCTCCTAATCGGGAAGTAGATTTTGAGATAGAAACTGTACTGGGAATAACTACAATATCAATAACACCTTATAGGATGGCCCCAACTGAATTGAAGGAGTTAAAAAGCAACTAGAAGAATTGCTCAATAAAGGGTTCATTAGACCGGGCATTTCTCCGTGGGGAGCGCCCGTGCTATTCGTGAAAAAGAAGGATGGGAGTATGCAGTTATGTATTGACTACTGCCAGCTGAACCGAGTAACGATAAAGAATAAATATATATTGCCTAGGATTGATGATATGCTGGATCAATTGAAGGGGGCAGTTGTGTTTTCAAAGATCGACTTAAGGTCAAGGTATTGACAGTTAAGAGTGGAGGATTTGTCTATACCGAAGACAACATTCCAGATTAGGTATGGCCATTTCAAATTCACGGTAATGCCATTCGGATTGACTAACGTGCCAGCAGCATTCATGGCCCTCATGAACAAAATTTTTGAACCTTATCTGGATAAGTTTGTCGTGGTTTTCATTGACGACATCCTCATTTATTCGACGTGTCGAGAGGAACATAAGGGGCATTTGAGGATGGCATTGCAACTACTGAGAGAGAAATAGATGTATGCAAAATTCTCTCACTATGAATTCTGGTTGGAGGAGGTCACATTCTTAAGTCACGTGATCTCAGGACAGGGTGTTCAGCCAGATCCATCCAAAGTTAAGGCAGTGGAGGAGTGCAAACTGCCAAAAAATGGGACAAAAATTCGAAGTTTCCTTGGGTTAGCAGCCTATTATAGGGGATTTATTCAGGATTTTTCCATTTTAGAGAGACCCCTGACTAGCTTGCTAAGGAAAAATGTCAAAAATGAGTGGAGTGACAAATGCTATAGTAGTTTTGAGGAAATCAATAAGAGATTGACAGAGGCTCTAATATTCACTCTGCCGTCAAAGGAAGGAGAACATGTTGTATATGTAACACCCCAGAAATTCGTCCATTTTAAAATGAAAATGATGATTTTGATTATAAATGAAATATGTGTGTATGTTATTTGATTCCTTGCATGCGCAGAGGAAATTATATGAATGTGCTTGAAACTAAAGTAACGAATATTTCTATTTTCGAATGAAATTACAAAGGATAAGATGAGGTATGTTTAGGTGTTAAATAAGTTCTAATTCAATGTGGATTATGTTTTATTCATGTGTAATGATGTTAGAAAATGAGATAGATGCATGGCATAAGTATAGTGGAAGTTAGGTTATGAGATCGGGGAAAAATGAAAAGACTAGAGGAGACGCAAGTTTATGTGCATAATGGTTGGATTTGATATAGTAAGGTCCATTTTAAATTGGTATATGTGCTAATTCAGTGTTAATTGATGTAAATTAAGTTGATATAATGCTAATTTTGAGTTATAAGCATGTATGTATAAGTATATGCATGTTAGGAATCGAAGGAGGTCGGAAAATCCTAAGTAATGTTGTTGGCATGCAGTTACCGTAGGTTAAATTCCCCTTAAAGATACGTTAATATGGATTAACGTATGTTAGTACTTGATTAAACATATGTTATTCATAGTCAGGTTCCAAAAATCTAGATTTTGTTAACATACGTTAATTTTAAAATAAACATATGTTATTGGGGCTCCGAACAGTCTTTAAGTAGGCCGAACACAGCTCATTTTAGGACAAAACCTCCCCAAACACTCCCAAACATTCTCTCAACATCGAAACCCCATTCCAAGGCCTCCCCAAACACTAAAACAACCTACCAGCTCAAGGATTACAGCAAGGAAACAACGAATCGATCCTTCAATCCACATTCCCTCTTTATTAGGGTTTTTAAGAAAGGTAAGAATCCTTGATTCAAAACTAAAATGGTGTGGAAAATGGCTGCATTTGGTAGGGTTTGTTGGGTTTGCAGTTCATTATTCTATAAGTGGTTAACCCTAAAACATAACATATGGTAAGATTTAAGAGATTAGGGTTTTAAGGGATTTTGGGAATTTTGGGGAAAATGGTAAGAAATGTTGAAATATGGTACATTGGTTGTTAATCTATAGTAAATGTGATTGAATGTGTGTAGGAAACAACAATTGGAATCCGAATTGGCGATTTGGGCCCGAATCAAGTCGCAGAAATGCGAGGTAAGTGTTTTGAACGCTTACTTGGTATGTTTTTTATTATCAATGATCGATTATGATATGAATAATGTTTCGTTGGTGGAAATTTATATGAAATGTGATTTAATAAACTTATAAATGAATGAGATTGAAGTGGATGCTTACTAAAGTAAAGGGCTTTATGTGTATGGTTGGTTGTGATTGGTTAGGATGTTGGCAAGGTTTGTGATTGGTATGTATGACCTTATTCTTTGATGATTGAGAATGCAAAGTGATGATACAAATGATAATGTGAGTTTTATGAAGGGACTTATGACTTGTGAATGTGATGGATAATTGCATGTATGAAGTTACGATGAAACATGTATGGATTGCTTGACGAATGAGAGTGAGATATATTGTATGATTTTAAGAGTGAAACTTATATTGAAATGAATTGAGCATGTGAATTTATGATATAAGTGTTGTTTGATGACTATGGTGAGATATGTTTGGCTTGTATGCGGACATGGCCTAAGGGCACACTGTGAATTTACAAAGTAACGAATTGTGGTGTTGGCTTGAACAAATGAATGGTATGGTATATGTATGTTAGGTGATTAAAACGATGTGACGATTCATGCTTACTTGTCATATGCATGATATGGATGCTCCTTATTGATGAATTGACGAACTCTCGGGAGTTACATTTGGTATATGTTGGATCATACCACAAGTGGCTGTTATGAACATGTTGTGAAATGAGATAATGTTGTGGAACATTCATGTGCATGGAATTTTGAGAAAGTTTGAGATGAGATTGGTAATGCATGAGTTGCATTCACACATACTATTATTGTGTTTGGCATGAGCATGTGTATGGCCATGCATTGAGACAACAAAACTTCGGTTCACAATGGAACTTCGGTTCACAAATGGAACTACAGTTCACAATGGAACTTCGGTTCACAATGGAACTTTGGTTCACAATAGAGCTCCGGCTCACAATGGAACTTCGGTTCACAATGGAGCTTCGGCTCACAAATGAGGAAGAGAGTGGACTCTCTCTTACAATAGGGATCTGGAGCACATCATTCGTGTGGGAATGCATTAGCATTACATATGCATTCATTCTTACATCATGACATTTTATCAGTTGTATGAAAAATGAATGTGAATGTGTTGCGATTTTGATAAGGGCGTGACTCGTGTTATTATGATATGGAACCTTGTTGGGTTGTATGTTATATGATTATATGATGAACTATATGAGTTGTGAGACATAATGTGAGCTTGTATGTTTGTGATGAAATGAGAATAAGTGTTATGAACTTGATGAAATGTGTAAGATCTTGGTATGGTTTATGCGTAGTTGATTATATTGATGTGAATATGTAGGAATATGACTTGTGTTTATGCACGGAATAAAGCTTGCATGGTTATATGTAAATGGTATGAATTGTATGATCTAGTGGGATGGTATAATATGTCGTTGTTGATATGTAATGGTGGTATGATTTATGGTTTGGATTGAGAGACTTCTTGTGAGAGATTGAAAATGATAATAAAGAAAAAATGATAGATGACATGTATTAAGTTTGGTTAAGTTGCTAAGAAAATTGTGATGGCTTACTTTGACATGGTTTGTTAGTGTTTAAGTATGAGTTATATAAATGATGCTTGGTAAGGATATAGATGTTGATGAATTGTTGTTTGATTCTTGAATGAATGCGTGATTCATATGGTTAATGGTTAATTATTATGAATTAAGTGTTTAAGGAAATGGTACGCATGCCTTGATGTCTATTGATATGTTAAAGGATGAATGGTATGTGTATGTGTAAGAAAGGACTCAGAAAATTCGGACAGAATGCATCAGAGGCCAATTAACGTACGTTATTTAGATAAATAACGTACGTTATCACTTTTAAACCTACGTTAATCATCCATTGGCATACGTTATTCTTAGCTGAAGAATAGGTAATGAATAACATACGTTAATTATGATTTAGACATACGTTAATTTGACCATGAAACTCTATTTTCGGCCTGAATAACATGCTAATGCATACCTAAAGTATTCTGATGATCTAGGGTGTTTCCTTAGTGGATAAACACTTAAAGTGAATGTATAAACGCATAAAATGATTGTCTGTGAGATGGCTTTAGGGCGCCATGAGGGAGGATAGGCCGTGGAGGCCGAGGACTCCCCTGCACCTCAGCATAGTAGTGACACTGAGGGAAAGCTTACTAAGTATTTTAAAATACTCACCTGTGTTTTGCTGAATTGTGTGCAGAGAGACAGGTATCAGGGACGGGACCCCGTGAGCGGCGGGCTAGCGGTGCGATACTGAAGGTCAAGCTCCTAGGGTTTTGGTTGTATTGCTTTACATGCCTATATAACTTTAATTTTTGTGAAAATTGTGAAATGACATGTAAACCGTTTTCCTTGCTTCTGCATTGTCAAAATCTTATTCGGTATTTTAGCTAACTCTGTATTATGTTTTATGTTTTGTAAAACTCTCTCTCCAATCCTCTCTCTTATTTCTAGTGTTTTAAAAAGAAACAAAAAAAATATAGTGCGAGTTTCAGCTTTATTCAAAAACGAACTTTGAAAAATTTTGCATCACAAGGTGCATGTAATGTATGTTCTTTATGAAAGTGGGGCTTGTGCCCATGCATATGAATTATGCTAAATTGTGAAAGAAAGATTAATGCTTGACTTACATTGCACCATGACATTTATGGCATTAGCATGAGCATTTCTGTATGTTCATGATGAGGGCCTCGTGACCAATGTGCAAAATATAAAACAAGCGCCTCGTGGCCAATGCACAAAGAGAGTGGACTCTCTCTTATATATGAGAAAAGAAAAGAGGGCCTCGTGGCCAATGCGCAAAATATAAAATAAGGGCCTCGTGGCCAAAGCGCAAAATATAAAACAAGGGCCTCATGGCCAATTATGCGCAAAGAGAATGGACTTTCTCTTGAGATGTGAAGACTCCGGAGCATGGCATTGTATGTTGCATTTGGCATTTGCATACATATGCATTCATGATTCATTACCTTGAATGAGTATGTGTTAAGTTAAGAGATGATGATATGTTTACATAAATGGCATCAAGCTTGAATGTAAGGTTGTATTTTTGAATGTGATAATGGCTTGAGATTGTGATATGGATGCTATGATGTTGGTATGAGATAGATGATTGAATGAGTGAGTGGAAGTTGGGCTTGTAAAATGGTCTTATGTCATGAGTATGAATTAAGAAAAGGATAAATGAGGTGTGTATTAATGTTGATGAGTGTTGTTTAATCTTGATTTAGTGTGTTAATCATGTGTTTAATGGTTAATTGTGAATTGAGGGTGTAGGGGAGTTGTATGAGTGTTTTGAAGGTTGTTTGGTATGCTAAGTGTTGAATAATATGTGTATGTATGAATAAAAGACTTAGAGTTTCGGACAGAATGCTTCTAGATGAAGGTAACATACGTTATTATGGGAGATAACGTACGTTATCTCATTAAACATACGTTAATCTTAGGTTACACACGTTATTCATAGCTGCAAACAAGGGGAAACATAACGTACATTACCTAGGGTTTAGACATACATTATTCTCGTCCAGAAACCTAATTCTAGCCCGAATAATGTTCTAATGATTATCTAAAGTGAGATAATGTTTTAGGTTGATTCCTTAACATATAAAACACCTAAAATATTTGTTTGTGGCATGGCTACGGTGAGCCATGAGGGAATTTAGGCGCGAATGCGGCTTGTGTTCCACGAGTACCCCGCATTTGTCGAAGGTTCCCCTATGCATTTAGCATAACAACTATAAGGATTCACTTATTGAGTATTTCTATATACTCACATTTGTTTTTCTATGTAAACGTGTACAGAGTGACAGATACTGTTGACGGGACTACGTGATCGAGGAGACTGAGCGATGCGATACTGAAGGTCGAGCTCCCAGTTGTTTTGGTTTTTGTGTATGTTTGTATATCTATACCTACATTATTATAGATGGGATTTATAATTATATCATGTTAAATGTTTTCCACAGCTTCTGCATTTCAATCTCTTGTTTTATGTATGGCCACCATTGATTCTTATTAAATGGGCTGCAAACTTTATTTCTCACGGATTTCTCTCTCATACTTAATTGTTTTAAAAGAAAAAAATGGTGCTAAAATTGGCATTTATTTGAAAATGAGTTTTACGAAATTTGGGGTCACAAATGCATCATATGTCGTGAAATGCATGCTCTGGGGACTCTCAACATTTCTCTTAGAGCTTCGCTCTTTTTACCTTTCAATTAGGCTAATCGCCCATTTTTCCATAAGCTGAGCTCTTGCTTGCTTTTCCTTGGGCCCAGCCTAGCATCGAGCTCTCGCCTGGAATTTCTTTGTGAAGCTCATTTTTAAAACCTGATTTCCCTGATAATTATTATAATTTAAAGAAATCATACGAAATCAAATCTAAAAACAGAGGAGAGAGAGAAGATAAAAGATATATACATGCTGTATTATAAAATCTCGACCCAAACTGTTACATTTGAAAACATAATACCAGCGGAAGCAAAATAAGTTTGAAAACATTTCAAACTAAAATCCTGCGTGTATATACAAATGTACAACATATGTACAAAACCAAAATATCAAAATGTAAACTAGAGTTCGACCTCTGACGTAAGCTCGAACTCTGTCTTCTAGTAACAGCAACTACCTACGATCTGCACAATCATTTAAAACAATAAACGGGGTGAGTATAAAATAAAAACAATAAGTATTCTTAGCTTTTATTACTTAAATGATGTGCAGGAGAAAACATAAATCAGCACGAGGACGTGCCTATCTATCTTCTCCCTAGGCATCCCCGTATGCCAGACAAATAATTCACACAGATAGAAAACAACACACAGCTTCACAATCCACACAGGATATCATTTTTGTTTAACAACACGGGTAAGAATAATAAGCAGTTCATACAGAACAGAAGTCAGGTAGCACACAGCATTCTGGAGCCAGATAGGCTTTATCTACCACAGAGATCAATAATCCACACAGGAAATAGTAAATCATATCACACAGATCCCATATCATTATATCGATGCCAATGTATGAAATGAAATGAGAATGCTAGTGCAATTTTCACACAGGATGACCCCGGGTTCTCTGGACCGCACACAGCTCAGTCCTTAAATACTATCTCTGTACCACACAGGAGAGATTTCAGACCGCACACAGCTTAGTCTATTGATCCACACAGGTAAGTCCACATAGGAATAATTAGATGCCACACAGGCTCGTGTCACACACACTTATGTAATATGTATGAATGAAATCAATATGAATGTCATTCATATTCGCACACAGCATAGCTCACACAGAGCAATTCATATCCACACAGGTACAACTCACACAAAGCACAAAATACCACACAGTCAGAACAAAGATAACATATCAAATTCGGACAATAAGCTAATACCACACAAGTATCATATCATTTCCATTAGCATAACACTAAAACAAACAAATCAAGCAAATAACAACATTTAACCAACTATATTCATTAATCCATTCCACTGTTTCAATCTGATTCGTCTAATTCTAACAATCTCAACAATTCATTATAGGCCAATTATCATTACTTTGCCTAATTAACATAATTCCAAATCAATTACGAATCATTTTAGTAAGCGTAAGAACACTTACCTCAAAATTAAGTAAAATAAGAACCTACACCGGCTCAAAAACTACACAGCAGTGTAAAGATCCCCCTGTACGAAAGGAATCATGTACACTACATTAATCATTTATTCATACATTAAATTCCAAGTAAAGAATCATCAAAGCATCACTTGACATCCTTAAATCTACCATATGTCAACATTTCTAACAATCCTTTCTAAAACTAATCTTCCTCAATTCCATCTATTCCATGATTTCCATCTCTAAATCATTCACAAGGAATCATTCAACTTCCTACACTTAATCATAAATATTTCCAGCAACCATTTCTATTCAATCATTCCAAGATCAGCAAAAATCAATACACTCTTCATAAATCTTTGTAAACCTTACATAAACCAACTATAAATCATAGTTACCTTGTTAATTATTGCAAGAAATCAACTCTTTCTTCTTCAAAATTACTTACCTGATGTTTCTCAGCTGTGCTCTGGTGTTTTCTCTATAGAAGTTTTAGTTTACAAGGTAAAGTGAGTTCTTGTCGCTTCGTTGATCGAAACTTATATTTTTTTCAGCAAAACCGGGATCCACGTGTGACCCCCAAATTCAACCATCACTTACGTATAAACTTCGCTCCTGCAAGTGATACTTGAACTCAGAAATCAAGTTTTTGATTTTTGATAATATAAGATAAACATTAAAGAGATAAAATTGAAGGACATAGAAAACAAAACTCATCTTTCATAAACATTTTTACAGAGTTTACAAGGCATGTATTGTTGATCAAACACGACATACAAAATAGCTTAGGTTATGAAAGTAATAAGAATCGAATTGACCTTATTTCAATTATAACCTGTCAAAATACAATACGAGCCATATGTTAGCATAGTCATGTACAAAAATCTTATAACCCTAATCCAACTAGTGCACTGCACACCTCGGCTCTTCTCTTTGTAATCTCCAAATTGCTGAGCAATGCACACCTTCTCGTCCAAAATTTCACCTGTTCAAAAGTCTGCCAATGTTGAATATGGCAGGCGTGAAATAATCGCATAAATATATTATTTCAAATTCTAGGTCTATTCAGGGTATAGAATGAGGTTACAAACTCAAAATTTATAATTTTACAATGCTTCATACCCCCAAGGCAAACATTATCTTAATTTTAAGCACAAAACAGGTGAAAACGCATGATCATAACAGAGTACGCGCTGTAGTTCGAAAACTACGCGGCTTTGCCCTAACCCCACGTACTTTGATAAAACAAACGCATGCTCGACATCAAACTACGCGGGTTCAGGGCGACCCCGCGTACTTTTATGCCACATCACGTTTCTACCTGTAACTCAGCTAAAAACTTAAACGAATCACACAACATAATTCATTCACAATCAAACATCAATCCAACACATTTCCTATCATTTTCCATCTTAATTCACTCATTCAATTCACAATTAAATTTTCAAACACCACTCAAATGATTATAGCAACATCATTCACAGCATGATCCCAACATATTTCAATCCAAAATATGTGACGCCAATTTTAAAACCTTTCATTTTTCGATAAATTCGGTTTTTCGCACTATATTTTTTTTTCATTTTGAAGCCTCAAGTCAACATAAGCAAGGAAAGGAAAAACCTGGATAAAACATAGATATATAAAATCAAAGTGTGGCATACATGCATTTAAATTAAAC
>CANYCX011655159.1:0-10918 GCA_948193385.1 Breynia disticha f. nivosa | reverse complement strand
GCTTGTTGAGAAGTTTTGACAAGGATGAAATAGAACTGAGTTAGTTGTAAATTGAAGTTGTATAGTTGAGTTGGAGTTAATCAAATGCTTGAGAATGAATCATGAGATTTCAAATCATGATTGGTATGTCGCTTTGATAGTATAAGATTTGTGAGTTTATTGAGGAACTAGAGAATTTAAGTTAAAGACTGTATGTGATGATTCCATTGAGGAAATCAGTTAAGAAAACAAGTAATTAATAGCCTTTACATGTTTAATTTTGCATAGGAGGAACTATACGAGCTTTGCATCGAAGTTAAGCCAGAGTTGACTTCACATGTATTTTGAGGTAAGTGCTCTTACAGTTATGTTTTGCATCTATATGATTATGTCATACTTTTTAGGATGCAAATGAATTGAAATGATAGCAAAGATATCCTAAAAGACTTGTTTGCTAATTATGCTTAGTGAAATAGATATAATGATCTTATGATCATATGGATGTTTTGTGCTTTGATACATATGATGAAATGATCTATGTGATTGTGAATTATGCCTTTGTGGCTTATGATCTATATGCTTTATGAAATATATGCCATGATTTGTTCATATGCTATATGCTTTTGAACTACCTATTTTGAGAAAGGCATAAAAATGGAATGGAATGGTTTAATGCTACGTGTTATAAGCTATGTGCTTTCTTTGTGCTATATTGCTATATTGCTATGTGCTATTGATATGATCATGTTTATAAATGTCTCATATACATTCATGTGTTGCATATCATTGTGTGACACAGGTTGTGTGCAACTTGGATGTTCAATGTGTTGTCCTTATGAGTTGTGTGCTCACTTTTTATAGGATGTGTGCCATCCTCTACTGTGTCCTATAGAGGATTCCTCTCCTCTGTTCTTTAGAGGATTTGAGAAACCCTAGGGCGTGATATTCGGTGTACGAATGCATTTTTATTGCATACTCATTCCATCTTGCATTCATCTCATATTTGATGCTATAGAATGGATTTATGATTGACGATGTTGTGTGTTACAATGTGAGAATGATTTTCTATGGATGATCTTACTATGTGGGTAATTTTGTCTGAATAAGGTATTGAGGATGTTGTGTGAAGATGTTGTGTGAAGATGATAAGTGTTATGTATTTTATATACACTTTGCTTGATTTGCCTTTGTGGACTTGATGATGTGTTACGTGGAATGTATTGGTAGAAATGGTATAAGCAATACCTTAAATAAGTAAGAGACTTTAAGAAATCCTTTTTGTGTGCCAAGTAACTGAAAACAAAATTGAAGTATACATTTTCGAAGATCAGCACGACCCCAATGCTGACTAACACGCCTTCATACTGTGATCAATTTTAATAGCATAATCCGTGCTTGTATAAATTTTGGAAGAATGGATTGAGCATGACCTCGTGCTCTAAATGGCACAACCCAAACCAACTGGGAAATAAATGATCAGCACGACCACATGTTCATCGAGCACGACTCGTGCTCACTTGAAATTCACGTACACTTCATTTAAACAGTAAAATACATACAGAATGTATTGATAATGTATAGGGATGTTATCCTATTTCATAATGTACTTAAATTGTGATAAGGCACTTACTGAGTATTTGAAAATACTCATCTCTGTGTGTGGAGCTAAAATTTAAAACCATAAATCCTGAGTTTTCGTAAAATTTCATAAGTGCATAATCTAAGAGATAGAAAAATAATGCTATCTTTTATAAACAACCCCCTGGGCCCAAAATATTTATATACACACGTAGAAGCAACTTAGTTTGAAAACTAATCCAAACTACAAATATACATCATATATATAGTATATACAATTCAAAAGCTAAATACAAATCCTTGGAGCCGGACCGCAGTCGTATATCGCTCTGTGTCTTTGATCACCGTTTACCTCGAATAACATGCAAATCGCACCACACCGACACCGACCAATCGCAATCAACGTCGTGTCTAGATCCTCCTAGACAAATTAAGTATATATTGGCTGTTAAGAATTTATTCATTTGCTAAATTTACATTTAAACTAACACAACAGCCTCTAATTCTCATATCCTTAAATCACAGCAACATCCAATTAGAATTCAAGCCTTAAACTCACTTTCCTCATAAGTTCAATGCTTCTAAGCATGTTAATTTGCATAACACCTCTCAAGGTATTAGTAATTAATTTCCAGTAACCTAAATCAACCTCATATCGTCATAATAACAATCCTTGTAAGCTCAATCATCACATTAGAAGCTAATTCAAGCAAAAAGCTTACCTTAGATGAGTTTGGGGGTGATTTTGTTCAAGAATTCCTTTGTTTCTTGATTGAAGAAGTTGCTGGAATGATGGTTAGGGTTTCTCAGATTAACCTATCTGCTTGCTACTCTGTTTGTTATGTTTTGATCAACTAAATCAGTAAGAACCAAGAGTGTTTGATAAATATTAGTCAACACGACCTCGAGCACGGGCCGTTCCAACATGTTGTACCGTGCATTCTCAGCACGAGTTTCTATTCCATCATGCACGATCTTGTTCTACGATAATTTCAACAAGAAGGCGTGTTGAATTTCCAGAACGCACATGACGTTGTGCTCGTCATCCATCACGAGCACGGGGCATGCTCTAGATCGTGCCGTCTGTTGTTTTTCCTAATTTTTACTGAATCGATCCGATTTCATCCCGTTTTAAGTTATTTTTCAATTATGTAAATTCCTACTATTTCCAGGACGTTACACTGTGTGATTGTTTAATTGTTGTTCAGGTCTTAGGTGGCTGCTTCTGGACTAGAGTTCACAGTGATCAGAGTTTCTAGTAATACCGTCAGAGGTCTGGTTTGGAGTTTGTATTTTGAGACTTTTGATTTTGTACAAGATTGTACATATATGTATTTATTCATATTTTAGGTTTTGAATTGTTTTAAAAACTAAATTACAGCTTCTGCTTTTGCATCTTATTTTGGAAAGTATGTTGGGCCATGTTTTATGAAAATATGAATATTATATTTTGTCTCTCCTCAAATGGATTTGATTATTATATCATTTCTAAAAATATATTGAATATTCAGATGAATGGTTTTAAAATTTTGAGATTCACAATATACATGTAGGACCTTTGAAGCAAGAGATTTTTTCTAAACATCCTTAGTCGGCTACTACCATGGGTGTAGTATATGAATTAAGACTAGCATGCTCTATCTTACTTAGTGAGTTTCGTACTACAGAACACAAGGATATGGGAGTTTGTCAAAAATTATGGATACATATCTCGGACATGGTATTTAGTTTACATCTGCAATTAGGACAACTACATCGTTTGAAGTCATAAGTAGTTCTCATATACAAATCTTACATCAGAGTTCTTAGACCTGAAATCTCTAAAAAAAAACTCTAAATGGACTTTCATATACTTTAACATACGACTAATGTGCTCGTAATGACAAGTATGGGTATGATTAGGTATGCATTGGTTCATGTTAGAGAGTATGACACAAGTGAATGGATTACTCGCTCTTGAGGAGACAGAAAATGCCCCGACCACTTGATTATTAAATTGGAAAGAGCATGACCACACCCAAGTGAAACAAAGAGTTTCATTATTTATCTAAAAGAATTTTGTGTCACTGGGATATCAAGAAAAAGAATTAATGCGTAAGGATGATTGTTCTAAGCCTTATGAGATCAAAAAAATTTCACAACATCATCATTTAATTTGGGTTGTCATAGAATTTTTCTAGAGTTTTTTTATGACCGTTAGGAATTAATTATTCATATTGCCAACTTTAAGTGGGCGTATTGGATCTCAAGCGAAGACTAGGTCTGAAAAGGGTAAAGTTGGTATTTCTAATTTCTTACGTATATTTGGGTCATTTTAGGGACAAATATATGAGGCTTCAAAATATGTTAATTGAAAAAGTGTAAGCCCAATTAATTATGGTTACACGTGCATGCTTTGATTAGCTTTAATTATGTTTATAATTAAGTAACTAATCATAAGTAGAAAAAGAAAGATTAGGACATAATGATGATGTAGACCACTTTTAGGACATGTATTGTCTTAAAGTGTGATTCAACACTATCTTCTACTTATCCTAAGTATATTAGGGTTAGAATTTGAATTTAAGTTTGAAAAAAAAACTAGAATTGTAATCTAAAAATAAGGATAAAGGTATGATAAGGATAAAGATAAGGATTTTATCTTTCAACCTTTTTCCCCCCATTTCTCATGGACTTTCTTTATATAAAGGAGAGCAACCCTCCACATTTTTAAATGCTTCTTGGACAAAATTAGGCTAACCCAAGGTGTGAAAAATTTGTTTTTATTTTTCTTAGTAACTGTGTTGCTACGAATGTCATATAAAGCTAGTACTCAACTTTTTTGCGAAGGACTAGCTCAGTGTGTGTGAGTATAGAGGAAGGTACATATTAGCTTCTTTGTGACAGGATTTAATGGTGACTTGAAGGTTATATAGGTTGGTACAAAATCCTAAACCTTTACCTAGTTAACGCATATGATGCTTGGATCTTGGTTTTTGGCTTGGTCGTGGTTTTTCTTGATTGATTTTCACAAAGAATTCTGTTTTGCCAATCTAATTTTAGTCCTAACAAAACCCAACATTTTGATGTACAAAAGGAATATTATGTAAAATTAAATTGTAGAAACTAAGAGAATATTAATAGTATAGAAGGATCAAGAATTTAATTTAATCAAGGCATTAAAGATTAGAATTTAAACACTAAAGGTATTATGTTAGAAATATAATAGATAAGAAGAAATTCAATGAAATAAAAATAATAATAGAAGAGACAAATCCAATGAATAAAATAAAATGTTAGAAGAAATAAATGATATATATATTAGGTAGTAATAGAAAAGAAGTTTACAATAAAAATAAAGAAATAATAATGAAAAATGTAACAAGTAATAGGAAGTGAATGAAAGGTAAGAATAAAGAGAATAACGAAGGAATTTATTAAAGTATGTTAGAATCAAGATGAATTTATAAATTCAAGCTGATAAGAGTTATAGAATTTAAGATGATTAAAGAACATATGTAAAATTATAGAAGAAAAATATAATGAATTATTAGTTTAAAAAAATAGAACACAGATAATTTATAAAGAATATTCAAACGAATAAGATAGAAACTATGAATATTTCTTGATATGATCAATTGAAAATAATATAGAATTATGAAGTGATATATGTAATAAGAAATATCAAAAGATTATAAGAAACTAGCATAAGTAATATAGATATTAAATTTAGAGGAATGTAAAATAAATAGAAGAAACAAAAAAAATATTTGATACAAACAAATAAAGAAAGGTATTTAGAATTACATAATGAATAAATAGTTTGACAATTCAGAAACAGACAGTGTAATTAAATATATATATATATATATATAAACAAGTGAATAATAAAGAATGATCAAAATGATAAAGCAAGAGGTATGAATACAAGTAAAATAAATATTAAATATAAGAGAGTGCTAAAATAAAAATAAAGAATAAAGAAAGAAAGTAAGATGTAGTCAAAAGAGATAGAATGGTGTAGAAATGCATTAGAAGAAGAAAGGAGGCATTCAATGTGAATTAGTAAAGAAAGATATATAAAATTATAGGATAATTTAAATATTGATTTAAAGACATGATAATTGCAAGATGAAAATTTTTATAAGAAAAGAAGTTTTGCTTACAAATAATAAAAAGCCTTAGGATAAGGTTTCAAATGTTAAAAGAAGAATGAATTTACTTAAGAAATTATTAATGTAAATACTAAAGTAAAATAAATTATATAGGGAAATAGGAGATAGATGGGTAAAAAGTAATATTTAAATGAAGATAAAAGGTGCCAATGATAAGAAATTATGCAATATTATAAAAGCTAAAGTAAATAATAAAGGAATAATATTGAAAGAGGTAAATATAGAAGAATACATATAATACACAAAGAAAAGGAAGAGTAGATATTTAGAAGAAATCGTAGAAAGAATGACATAGAAAAGAAAATCTAAAAATAAGAAGAATATAGATAATAATTGCAATATCAATATATGGAAATGTGAATAGAATATTTAGAAGATAAATTATAAGGAATCATGCAAATAGGCGAAAATCAATGTAAAGATATAATTAATAAACAAACATAATTGGATTTTTCATGTGTAAATTGTTGGGTTATAAAAATGAGAATAAAAAGAGATATTCAATAAAACATCCTATTCTTATTACCATATAATCACGTACTAATTAATTCTATTATCTTATATATACTTATACTTTAAAACTTTTCTTTTAATATACATACATTTCATTATCGTTGATCATCTTTGATCTTTTATTTCTAATCTTATCAAACATATATATGTTATATCGTATATTCAGTTTACAGTTAATCCGTTATACACTCAAAACATTGATCGCATTAGTAAACATATCCATGGATTAAGCTTTTTGTTAACTTAATACGCCCGTTAGTCTGGATTATACAAAGTTCATACTTTACGTAGAACTGGTACATAGCGGCTGTAACCTGGATATAACCATATTCACATATCGCACTCCAGTACAACAATTTCAATCTATCAACAATTCTCAAACAGTTATCAACTTATATCTATCAACATGCACTTCAACAGTCAACTCAGTCTCAAATAGCAAGTATATATATATATATATATATATATATATACACACACACACACACACACACACATTTATCCATCATCAATCTCAACAAACAAAAATCTATAACAATCTGTCAAACAAACATGTCTATGAACAAGCAATACATGCAAAACTTTCAAACTCTTAGGCCCAGCTCTAATGAGGAGAGAGAAAATGTCCGGGAGTAGCAGTCGACCCATCTGTCAAGTCTATATGTCTATCTTAGGTCTTTATTAAATCCTAAAACCAAAAATTACAGTTGCGTAAGTTGCGGGCTGAGTGAATAATCATTTAATTCAATTATCATATGGAATCAATAACTCATAACATTTTCCTGTCACTTTAAATCATATCATCATACATTATAATCATATCCTATAATGTTATCATTCATATAAAAACATATAATCTTGTACAGTCAAAGCTATCAACCTGTACAGCCAAAGTTGTTATCCTGTACATCCAAACTGTGATCAGCACTGACATCCTATACAGCCAAAGTTGTGAATCTATAACCAACACATGTATATCTCACATATATGTACATCACACATACACATCGTTCAAGTACCTGTTCTTTTTTCATATCCTATACTTCTTAAGTCTCCATTTTTGTATTTTACTTTTCATTTCCATATTAATATGTTATTCAAATCTAGCCATATACTTTCATATTTATCCCTCTTCATATATATATTTTTCATTCTCACATAACCATCATAACAATAAGTCATACACCAGTATTTAAAGTGAGTAGATTACTCACTTGTCAACTAAAATACTCGGACTGGCATGTACTGGTATCCTATCCGCTTGTCTACTCTATCGTCCTATAATAATATATACCAATCTTTCTATAAAATTCAATATAACAAAACTTATAATGTATTCCCTAATGAATCCATTAGGTTTACTTTTCAATTTTTGCAAAGCCCTAATCCTAACCCTAATAATTTCTGAATTCATCTTTCATCGCTGATTCATCAATCTAAATCAATTCTATAATCATTTCAATAATCCTTTCAATAATACATCTCATAAAAATTTACGATTAACTTTGGATTTTATCTGTTTTGACTATACTAATAGATTCCGACTCAAAATTATGATCGATTTGATAACTCGAATCTGTTCCCTCGCTCAATTCCTTTATTTCTCACTCAATTCTCTCTCTAAAACCCTTCTCTCTCTCTCTCCTTTCTCTCCTTCTTCTTTGCTTTTTCTAAGACTTTCTCACGATTTCTCGAGCAAGTTAAACTTATGCAGTTTTACCAGAAACATCCAACTACGCGTGTTGGGCGTGGAGTACGCATGGTCGTGCCCACCACACATTTTTCACTCCCCACCACGTGTTCTTGTTTGTTTTGAAGGTTTCTCCTTTTTCCTTGTTTACTTTACATCACCCTTTTGTCACTCTTCTATCAACCTTCCTTAAACTTGTTTCTAATCATTTGTTTCCTTCATTTTATTGATTAATTTCATGTTCTTATTAATTATTCACTTATAACATTAACTATATTATTTTAGGACGAGGATGTTACATTCAAAGAGGTATTAGTAAGATGAAATATAACATTAAGACAGATGTGGAAAAAATTATAAATAAACAAGATGAATATATGCATAAGAGACAAAAAAAATAGAATATGAAAGGGATATGAAAGTAAAAGGATGAAGTAAGTTATAAGATTTATAATTATAAAGGTAAGGATGAATTATGTATGGTAAATTTTAAGTAAATAGATAAAAATTGATAAAAATAAAAGAAGTATAGTAAATGAATGTTTAAAATAAACGTGTATATATGAAAATTGAAAATGAATTATCAAATAAGAGTAAAGACATAACAAAGATAAGAAAATGATATGTAAGTATAAATATATGAAACAATGAAGAAAGCAAAGAAGAATAATGAAAGCTAAATATATATAATCAAATAACCAAAGGATAAAGAAGCCAGAAATATGTTAGAAATATACTATAATAGTGGAATTACAAGAGTGGGGTTTATAGAGATAATAAACAACAAAGAAAAGAGAGTTATTTATAGTTGTTCTAAGATAAAATGTATACATGTAATGAAATATATATATATATAGAAATGTATGGAAGTAAACTAATTAATAATACAAGGAGAAATCATATACACGGGTATGATAGAACGAATACAAAGAAATATTAGAGTGAATACACACTGTTATATAGAGAAAACAAAAAAAGCAACAACATATGATGCACATATATGAATTTTGAGGACAAAATTCTTTAAGGAGGAAAGAATTGTCACATCCCTCACTTGATAGCATATAATTAATAAAATAGATCTAGAAATAATAATAATAATAATAATAATAATAATAACATTAATAATAATAATAATAAAATTTAAATTTAATGCATATTATTCATATGGTGTAATTTATATGAATACACAAGTATAATCGTATGAAATCGAAGTGAAATGATAAATAACAACATAATAGCGTTAAAAATGAAAAATATGTTTAGTATAATCTGGCGCACTGAGGTGTTGATCGACACGAGGGGTGTGTTGATTGACACAACCATGTCACGCTTTAGAACATGCAAAAATCTTAGAAAATGAAGCATGTGGTGGCATTTTTACATTCAGCATGGGTTGTGTTTCCCTTGACACGACCACGTTGATCAACTAAAGTTGTATGAAAGAAATCAAATAGAAAAGCGAATAGATGAGCAAATGAAGAGCAACAGAGAGTTAAAGAGAGATGAGTAAAATAAGAGAGAGAGTGATATAGGAGAAAATCAACCAGGGAAAACAAAAAACTTGATATAAACAAGCATAGGGGAATAAAGGCAAGAACAACTACTAAATTGTTAAGTTTCATTTATAAACTTTTGAGGTTTTATAAAGAACTATTAGTTAAGATTTATTAGAAATTAAATGATAGAGTGAATAAGAGAAAGTAGCATTTTTACGTGTATATACGTGATATAGAATTCTATTCAGAATAATACTGAGTTATAGGATTATTGTTTATATATATAGGATAATTATATAGATGACGCCACCAGAATCGAGGTCAAGAGGAGCTCGGGATGTTACAGCTACACAGGTGAATAATGCAGACTCACTTTTATACACACTTATATGTGTGATCATCTAAGGAAAATATAATTAACAAATATTCCATGTTAATTGTTTATATAACAATTAAATATATGAACTGTTAGAATTGCTAGAGTATGAAATTGCTCATGTGGCATGTAAGGGTTGCACCATTGACACTTTATTGATAGTTAAATTGCTTTGTGGGATTATTGTTATATATATATGATTGATAGGTTAAGATTAGATGACACATACATGTTAATCATAGGAAAGATAAATTTACTTGCTCAATAAAATGGCAGCAAATGCATATGTGATGAATGAAATGAATGCAATAGTTAATGTATGTTTATATGTAAAATACTAGTAAAGGACCATAAGAAATATAGGATCAAATTTAAAAATATGAGATTCAATGTATATTAGTATTGATTATTTAATGCGATGGCATATGACTTGTATATGGTTTGGATGAAGATTGTGATATTGGCAGAGACAAAGATTAATCAATCTAGCGAACGAGTAGGAAAAGAGAACTTGTAGGAAAGGAGAATGAGAAAAAATGTAGTATAAGTAGTGAAAAATATGATAACATATGAATCATATGCACATATTAATTTATATGAATAGTTAATTGATTGTATATTGAATATGTTGGATTGAATGATAAATTAATGTTGCATCAAAAGAACATAACATAGTACAAGATAAAAGATGCATAAGTTCATAAGAAGTACCATTGAATGAAAGAGAGAAATATAGATATAAAAGAATATAATTGAATGTCAGAGTTTTAGATATGAGTTAAACAAAGGTTCTAAATTCGTATGATTAATGACAATGGTAGAAATATACATGAAATGAATAAATAAGTGTACTGATTACTTAATGACTTAGCAACTCATGAAAATGTGAAATGTTTAGTTTGAAGTAAAATGAAGATAGATAGAAGAGATAGGTTGGACAACTGAGCTTCAGATCTTCTCTCTCTTATCTTAGAGAGTGTACGAAATAGGATCATATACATATTGTATATTTATGTTTTAGATGACGTATGATTGATATTTGCTAATAAAACATCTTATTCTAACTATCCTGTTAATTACGTATAATTTAAAAACTTTTCTTATCATTTACATCTTTACCATTCTCGTT